>JXCR01022239.1:23949-99794 GCA_002079205.1 Phalaenopsis hybrid cultivar
TAACTCACCCACCTATGTTGAATATCTTTTTCTAAGAAAAGTACTTTTTGATTTTCATCTTTAATACATTTTACTTGAGTTAAATCTTTACTTTTCTTTTCTCTTTGTTTGGCTAGTTTATACATATATTTTTCACTCTCCTTAGTATCTAATCTATTATACGGATCATTAAAAGCAGAATTTTTAACGTCACAGATTGTTATTTTAGACTCTCTGTGGGTCGTTTGATATTTTTCTCAGTTCTCTAAGCTTTTACATTTAAACCAATTTTTATAACATAACTTCTTATATTTTATCTTTTCTTGCACATTATTATTCCACCACCAACTATTTTTATTTGTAAATATTTTTTCTTTTGATTCTTCAAGCACATCTTTTGTTACTTGTTTAATAGTGTTTGTTACTTTATCCCACATCACATTTGCTTCTTCATGAATATCCCAAATCTTGAAATATTGAATTTTACTCATAAAAATAATTTTATTTGTCTTTTAAGTTTCTCCATCTAATTCTGCAATGATGAGTCCTAGTATTTTTTATTTTACAACTCTTAATCTTAAAATCTAAAACTAATAATAAAATAAATACAAATAATACGAAAAAAACAAAAGCGATCCTTGTGTGTGCTAGAAAATTTGCGATGGTTAACTAATAGATTATCGTCTTAGCATTGCGCGAGAAATCAACACACACACAGATGAAAGAAATAACCAGTAGAGACACCAAAAGTTCTTACATGGAAAACCCAGAAAGAGAAAAAATCACGACGCATCACCCAGTTAAAAAGCTCCACTATAAATTAAAGCTTACAAGTATAACCCCTTGTCTTACTGACAGAAAATAGTGCAAAGTCACCCGAGTTAGAACGTCGAAGTGCAGATGAATTTGTTGCTAGGAACAGACGGCGACTGATAGCAATCGACAGCGGCCAGTAGATGCTGGTCGACGACGGTCAACGGCAGTAGGAGTGATGCTGGATTTCTTCTCCTTCTCAAAGCTTCAAGTTTGTCTTAATGATGTTGAAATTGAGAAATCTAAGGCTCGCTAGATTCATCTTGTCGAGACGCTAGATTGGATTATAGGGTTGCAAGATTCGACATTCGTTGGACATTCTAAATGTTTCTAAAAAAATTCTACGAGTTGTTTAATGACTTAATTTGAGCTTTATTTAACTCAAATTAAACTAATTTTTATATCATTGGGTACATTTCATCGAGCCGGTCAGTTTGACTATAAGTTTACTGAAATCGGAGCTCTGGATGACTCTAATTGAAGTTCGAATATTTTTTGCACAATAGATTGCCTCGAGATTTATGTCATACCTCAAAATTCGTGTCAGATGATAAAAATTTGTTGGCGGCGTATCAATCCTAAATGGCCCCTTATTGTTTGGGATCTTTTTTTTTTTGCTTGTATTTTTCCTTCGATTTCAAAATCATGTTGTTTAGTTTAATTTTTTACACATTATTATTTCTTGTTGCTAAAAACAAATAAACATGACACTCAAAACATCTTCTAAATCTTTTGAGTATTTTAAAAAACAATCATATATTAATCAAACATACAACACATGTTTCATTTCAAATCAAAAAATAGACAAAATAAAATAAAATTAATAAATAAAAATAAAGAACAAAAGTGATTCCAAACGGCCCTCTAATCAGCCCCCTAATAAATGTGTAGATACTGATGAATGGAGAAACATGTTACCTTGATTTTTCCATCTTGAGATCCAGATGCAAGCATCTCTGAATCTCTACTGAAATCGACACAAAGTACAGGATCATCATGCATCATAAAGGAATCCTACAGTTATACAAAAAATGTCAGTGGCCAGCGGAAAAACCTATGTGCTTGTAATAGTAGTACTAATAGACGTATAATTATACAAAAAAGGCATAATCGTATGAGCACCCTATGCTATGATAATTCATGTTATACTTTGCAGTGATATTTAAAATATAGATTGACACAGTGATTGATTCACTCGCCTCGAAAGGGGATAAAGATTGTAGATACTCACATCAGCCTGATATTGAAGATCTTTCTTGAGCTTCCCACTCATGTAATCCCATACCTGACAATCGGTAACAAAACATGATTAAAAAAAGCTTCAAAAGTTCCATCAGCCATGTTACCATAACAGTTGCTTCTTACTTATTAAATTCAAAATGAAAAGAAGGAAAGTAAATTAAAGACCCTAAGTTTCAATTTCAAAAGGAGAGATCCCTAATTTCAACAAAAATGGTTGGAATGGTAAAGGAAAAAAAAGCTATTTCATGGAAAGATTATGTACCTCAATAAACCCATCCACTGAGCATGAAACTAAATACTGCCCATCAGGTGTGAATCGCGCACATTCTGGGTGGCTTTTCTTTCCAAACTACAAACGACCCATTGAAGAACATAAACATGCTACTTGCAAATCCAAACGCATAAAAAAATGTTGCAGAAAATGTCACAGAAGGATCACACTTAACTACAAAAAATCCATCCTAATGTCAAAATAGTTATACACACTTAAAATGAAGCACAAGATGAAAATATAAACTAATTTGCGCAAAAATATATTAAACAGTTCCCTGAATCATATCAGTACAATGTTGCAGATTTCTACCAATCAAGCATTTTTTGACAAATAAGCTTGGCATAAGCAATAGGATTGCAGTTTCAATTGCATTAGATTGCTTTATTTTTATACAATATCTAAGACCAGCCTTTTATGAGATTCAGATTTTATGTCATACACAAAAAGAAGCATTCAAATTATTTAGATGGTTAGGTGCTGATTTTACTGGAAACGAAAAGGCAGGACTAAATGGTGAGAAAATTCGTAAACTAGAAAGAATGTTAATCTCTTTCAAACATATGGAACTCATAACGCAATTATGGTGAAAGATGGATAAACACGCTTATTCAATTTCCATGACAAAAAACTGAAAAATAAACCATGCAAGGAAACTATAATACTTACCACATAAAGATATATAAAATATAAAATATGCAAAAAAGAAGAATGCCATAGTTTATATAAAAAAGATGACAAGAAAGAAAGATTACATAATAACGTAATGCATGCATCATAACATAAAATTTTCAGTAAATAAGAAACGTAAAATAAGAAAAAAAAATGGGTACAATACCAAAGATTATATAAATAGAAATGTACATAAAACTATTTAAATTATAAAACAGAATGAAAGAATAATGAATTAATTGTTAAAAACAACAGATATATAATAGCATAATTTTGAAACTACCTAATCATTATCATAAATACGTTTTCGCAACTATTTGGAATACCCTTATGAATCCCTTCTTCATTTTGCTTTTTTAAGTATTGCATATGATGACAACTCTAGTTTGTGAGATTATTTTTTCATGTCGATCAACTTTTTGAGTATTTGAAAATATGAATATGAAAATAATTTTTGAAATTTAAGTTAAATATAAGAGATATATATTTTTGGTTTTGAAAGTAGTATGCTTTAATTTTTGAAAAGAAATGAGACCAAATGGATCTCATTCGTCCAATAGTTTGCATAATTGTGTCACATACTGCAAATATTACACTCTCTCGAAAGATGAGTGTATATCTCGGCGTTAGATGCAATCCTGCAAACTAATAGATTTGTGACATCTATTGGTCTGCGAACCTTTTATGTGTGACCGACAAGTTCCCCTATTTAATACAAATATTAAACAGAATTTATTTTACCTGAGTTCCAAGTTCTCTATAGAGTCAAACTCCTATAGTTAATTACATCTTAAATGAAGAGAGTCGCTTAAGAAAACTCTCGATAATGATCAGTGATTTTAGTCATCAAGAATTCAAAATTTATGTTTTCACAGAAGGACATGGAAAAACAATTGAGAGTGGCTTAAATAGAAACAGTTATTTTCAGGAGTCTAAAGGAACGAAAAGATAGAGGATGTCACAAATCCTGAGAAGAAAAAATCTCAGTGACTTCCCAAACTATCATAATGTGTGGTTCTGTTTTGGAGACGATGTTATTTACGTGTTTTAATCCTGCCAATTTTATTATTTGGGATTTACATTCGCATAATATTCGATTGGGCAAATAGCCCGCAAAAAGATGAGGATTTACGTCATAACGAACGACATCCTCATAACCTAAAGTGAATTAGGATTTACCCTGCACAACATAGTTGTGCAAAAGCCTAAAAAAGGATGAGGGTTTACATCGCGTTAGGCAAGCTACCTCAAAGTCCTATGGGTTGTTAATTAGACTAGGGAGAGAGTTTAGCTGGTATAGACTTGTTTTGCTGTTGTAGAATGACGGACCTCCACTTGTAGTCTGTTCCAAGCTCCTTGCTGTGCTGCCCACGAAGTTTCTCCAAACTCCTCGTCGAAGCGGGTTTAAGTTTTCTAATATGTCAAGTCATGATGTCAAATTAAGTTTTTCCTAAGGTTGTGATCATTTAAGTTTTAGAAGAGATGTTAAAGTTGATTAGAGCGACGCCGGTTAGGATTCCACTGTTCCCTCGTTCCGGTATCACTATTTTTTTTTAATTTACTTAGCTTAAACAAATTATAAAATTCATTTAAACTGGGAAGATCTCGTTAGCAACCGTGGGTTACCTCCTCCGAGAGACTCCCGTAAATTCAAAAGTACGTGTTATGTTTTTTTTTTTTGAAAATGTTGTTTAATTTTGAAAAATCGTTTTGTTTTTAAAATAAACTTGTAATCAGCACCTGCATAATGTGTTAGATCAAGAATAAATCGCAATGGTAAAACAACAACAAATAAAATGTACCTGCGTACGTAGCGTATCTGCTACTATCCCTGTTGCATGTTTAGCTCACAAAGCATAATATAATTCGCATGGATTGTAAATAAATTGAGAAAAAAAAGTAAGCAACGGAGCAAGTAGTAACAGCAGCTAGGAGCTCCAAACTGGTGATCCTAAGGCTTCCTGCAGCTCCGGGCAGCAATCCTACGGCTTCCCGCGACTCCGGGCAGCAGCCATGAAGCTCAAATGACATTCTACAACTCTCCTACAGCTCTCCCAACACCTATACGATAATGGACAGTACCTCTACAGTGATTAACAACTTCCAAACAGCCACTTACAGTAATGGACAGTTCCAAACAGCCATTTACAACAAAGGACAGTTTCCAAACAGTTCTTACAGCACTTCTAAACCCCGAACAACACTTTTACAGTGATTAGAAGCTTCCAAGCAGACAATTACAGCAAAAATCAGCTTCCAATCAGCACTTCTATAGTTCTCAGTGACTCCAAACAACAATTTGAAACACCAAACATCACTTGTATGGTTTCCTACGAATCCAAACAGCAATTTGAAAGATCAAACAATCGTTTTATGGCCTGCTACAAACCCAAACCGATATTTGAAAGATCAAACAGCACTAGGCAACACTTAATTAGCTCATAGCAGCCAACTACAGCACCAGACAACACTTTCAAGTATTTTCTAACACTTTATAGCGCCCCTAAAGCCACCAAGCAGCACTTTAGATGCAGTACAAAACCCCTCAAAAATAGCAGTACACTCCGAGAAGCAACAACAACACAAATATAGTTGAACAGGTCTGATCATAGGCTAAAAGGTGCAATCAATTAGAAAAGTAAGAGAATTCAATTTCATTTCCTGTAAATTCTTCTACCCCAAGTAGCAGACTTTATTTGGATTCCCCCTAAAGCACCCAGGCTTCGAAAAATGAAACCACTCCTTAGAAGGAATGAGGTTAATTCCCACATGGTTTAAACGAATGACAATTAAATACAGACCACTTAATTCTCATGAATTTACATGTCTGTCACCAAAACAACAATTTTTACTTACATAACAACTTATCTAAGCATAAACATGTGTATTTTACTTTCTTAAAAGTTAAGATGGTGATATTTGTTATGTACTAGGAAGGATTTGAGTGGTATGTGTGTAAAAATTGAAGTTTGGGTGTTAGATATGTAAATGCATAACAGTTAAGTGGCATGCATGTAAATCTTCCTTTTGAATTTCAGGATAGTTGTAGCTAATTCAGATTCAATCAGTTTAAAGATGAGAAGCAGAGTTGATTGAGTATGAAACAAATAACCTGAGAATATATTGATTCTGTATTGATGGAAAGCTTGAAATGTCAAATTCTCTACTTAGCTTCTCACTTTCTTCTTCCAGATTTCAGTTCACCCCACAATTTCGATTTTCCTTCATCTAACTTACTGGTGGGGTTTCGGCGCAGAGGGCAGAACGTGAGCTGAGAGAATGGAGGCGAAGCTTTCAGTGTCTGAGAGAGGCGAAGCAGGCGAGCTGGATTGAGCTGTCGAAACTCGGTGCCGAGGAGAGGCGTGCGGAGATTGAGCGGTCGAGACTCGTCGTAGAGAGAGGGAGAAGGAATCAAGTGTTTATAGAGGAGTCGAGTGAGGAGATGGAAACAGGCAAGGGTTTTGGCGCGGAGGAAAGAGACGAAGCCAAGCGGGAGAAGCAGAGGGAGGCGAGGCAGGCGAGCTAAGCTTCGGTCTTCAGTCGAGGGAGTAGAGCAGGCGTCGGATGAAAAGAGGAGAGGCGAGCTGAGCGGGGGAATCTTCGGTGTCGAGCGGTTGTTTGATGCAAAGGAGAGAAGGCGAGCGAGGGCGGGCGAGCACGAAGAGGGAGCTGGGCAGCGATCGAGAGAGGGGGAAGGTGTCGAATGAAAAGCCCCGATCTCGTCATGAGAGGAAGATGGAGTCGAATGCGGGGAAGAGCTTTCGATATCTTTCTTCATGAGGAACGTGAATGAAGGCAGAGGGAAGAAGCCAAACTCCATGCGGGGAGGAGGAGAGCCGAATGATTTTGTAAACAGGATTTCAAAAGCAAACGTTACGGGAAGGTGAGCGGGTAATTAAATGGTTTCCAATCAGATTCTCCCGGCTGAAGTGGAAAATCATAATGTGTAATTAAATTCATTTAGGGAGAAATTGGGCGATTAATTTGAAATTTGAACTTTCAAATTGTGAATTATGTTAGTGAATCAACCTGGAATAACTAACCCATGTTCAGCCCAAATCGAACCCGAGTCGAATGCGAGTTGAGTCTGAGCCCGCATCCCGTTAAAAAAAAAGTGCATCGATTTTCGTGTCATTTGTGCGCACGCGTAACCCTAGCAATATGGGTGTCATTCTCGGCTAAAACTGACGTTCCAGAAGCGCCAACGTGATATGTTTCGTCATCCAGGGTTGTCCAGACAAGTCGCCGACGATTGTGCCAAAAATTTGTCAACTTCGTACGTGGTGTAGCGAGTGCGTTATTGAGTCACGAAGGGTTCACCTAAGGTCGTCTGATTCTATAGAAACTCGTTTTCAGGCCCTCTACATGTTGGTCTTAGCCCTTTCAACTAGAAGTTGAGTGCTTGGAACCACTCATGCGAGTTCTTCACAAAAATGAGTCAAGAAGTGGCTCGCTCTACGAGAGGTGGGTTCCGTTGCTAGTCCGCTAGGATGGTCAATAAGAACTCCTAAGACTAGATTTTGGGTTCTTGGAGTAAGAAACTAAGTCCTCACTAAAAATGAGGTCAACATTTCACAAATTTCAACTAAGTTACCCTCGATTTACCACTTTTCTTCTTATAACTTGTGCATTGATTCTATGGAATCGAGTTAGCTAAGTAGCATCAAACTATGTATATGCATAAACCCAATAAGACCATTCTACTTAATTTTGTCCTCGAAGGTTTTGTCCCCACAGGATTGTCCTAACTAATATAGGGATTTAATTAAGTTAAAAAATTCATACATTACAACAGTACAATGCACATATGTGCAGAATATTCAAAAAAAATTCTATTTACATACTTTACCAAAACTATAGAAAAATAAATTTTAAACTCAAAAATAAAAAACCAGCATTCTGCGCATATTAATCCAGAATTTTATGAAAGATAAGTCGCATTTTAATAATGAACTGAAAATAAATAAGGAAAATAAATAAAATAAGTAATGCTTAATGAATAATACAAAATTACATCTCCAATTTCACTCCTTGCATTGAATTAAATTAATTTACTATTTTTTCATCGCCCAATCCATTTAGGCAAATGATGTCAACTTCACTATTTAGGCCTTTTAAATGACAGAATTTAAATGAACTTTAAGTATCTTTCAATTCCATTATTTTAAACTTCTTAGACATTTTGGTATCAAAATCAAGTAAACTTGTCCACGAATGAAATTAAATTGTTATAAAATGCCTGTATTTCTTGTTCTGAATTTAAGAATGAAAGCAGTCATAATAAATGCATGTATCCATGTCCATTAATATCTATCTCATATTTTGCCAAGTCATTTATCAATCCAGACAAGTTTGGCCAAAAATCCATCTTAACACTTCTCTACTATTTAGTTAATGATTCCTTCAGGGCCAACAGTTGGATATACACAACTTATTGCAACTCTACAAAGTGAACTTTAAGTTTTTATAATATTGATATAATATAACAGCTAAAAAACTTCTTTATTTAATAATCTAGCTTGTAATATATCAATTGGATCCTCATTTATATCCATGTTCCTTTGTATAAGCTTAGTCTAAGCACATCACACATATACTATTCAATAGTCAAATATAATATTGATTGATTATACAAATAATGTTAAATATATGAAGACTGTGACTTACCTTTATCACCTAAGGCGTCTCACCCACCTCTCTCTCACCTACTTGTCTCTCATTTTCTTTAAATAGCCTCTTTTGACTTGTCATAAGAACTAAGTCAAGCCCTCTTGAGAGCTAAGAGAGAGAACGAAAGAGAGGAAGAGAGAGGGAGAGAAATAGAAATATTTTTCTTATAAAAATCGAGAAGCTCGACGGTGTAATTCTTCGAAGTACTAAAATCCTCTGCCGCTCCTTGAACATAGGCAAATTTGTCCAACCAAGTAAATCTGTGTTATTTTCTGGTTTGTAATTTTTCGATCCGGTTTTTTCACTTTATTGTCGTTGCTTTCCATAACAACCGGTATCAGAGCTTTGGTTCGGATCTAAGAAAGAATGATGGGCGGAGACAAAATGATGACATCGAGGATCGAACAGTTCAATGGCACAGATTTTACTTACTGAAGGATGCAAATAGAGGACTACCTCTATGGGAAGAAACTTCATCTTCCGTTATTAGGAAAGAAGTCGGAAAAGATGGACGAGTTGGGATGAAATCTGTTGCATCGACAGGTTCTGGGGGTTATTCAATTAATCATGTCGAGATCGGTTGTCCACAATGTCATCAAGGAGAGGACTACTACAAATATTATGGCAGTTTTATCAGGTATGTATGAAAAGTCATCGGTGAATAACAATGTACACTTCATGAAAAAGTTATTCAACTTAAAGATGGTGGAAGGTGTATCCGTTACTCAACACCTGAATGATTTTTAATACAATCACAAATTAATTGTCGTTTGTTGAAATTGATTTTGATGATGAGTTACGTGTACTGATATTGTTAGCTTCATTGTCAAATAGTTGGGAAGTCATGAGGATGACAGTTAACAGTTCTACAGGTAAATCTAAAATGAAATGATGATATTCGTGATTTGATTTTGGCCGAGGAGGTGCGTATGAAAGATTCTGGCGAGATCTCGGGTTCGAATTCGGTATTAAATGTTGATTCCAGAGGGAGATCACAGGACAGGAACTCAAACAATGGATCAAAATCAAAATTTGGTCAGCAAATAACCTACTGGAATTGTGGTAAGGCTGGTCACATAAAAATGAACTGCAAGAATCCTAAGAAGAAGGAGAATGATAGCGCAAATATGGTAACTAAAGAAATATAAGATGCACTATTGCTTACAATTCACAGTTCTGTTGATAACTGGATATTGATTTCAAGGGTTTCCTTCCATACATCTTCCCACCGTGAGTTGATGCAAAATTATGTTGCAGGTAACTTTAAGAATGTATATTTGGCTGATGGAAAAGCCCTGAACGTGGTGGGGATGGGAGACGTTGATATTGCACTCTCTAACAAGAGCAAATGTACTTTGCAAAAGGTCGGGAACATTCCTGAGTTGAAGAAAAATCTCTAATCTGTTGGACAGCTCAATAAGAGTGGTCATTCAGTGGTGTTCTCAAATAGCACCTAGAAGGTTACCAAAGGAACATTAGTACTGATTCGGGGTAAGAAAACTGACATATTATATATGACTACATGTTTGCTCAACACTGTTGCTACTACAGTTGCAGAGAGCACAACAGATCTGCGGCATTGCAGGCTTGGTCACATGAGTCAGAGCTATAAAGAAATCTTGCAAGATGAGAATTCAAACAAATGGGAGATGACCAAGAAAGATGAGACGGATTCCATACCAGGGAATCAAACTTGGGAACTGACAGAACTTCCACCAGGGAAAAAAACATTGCACAATAAGTGAGTGTGCCAAGTGAAGACTGCGTTTGAAGGCAGTGAGAGATACAAGTCTGGACTTGATAAAAAAGGCTTTTAGCTAAGGCACAATAAGTGACGTAAGCAAATTTGTCAAACCACGTAAATTTGTGTTATTTTCTGGTTTGTAATTTTTCGATCCGGCTTTTTCATTTCATTGTCGTCGTTTTTTATAACAAACAACATAGTCCTTAAAAGTACATATCACATAATCACTTTTGTATTCCCAAGCCTAATCATCTTTTTTTTCTTTGGTATTCTTTCTATTTTTAATTTACTCCAAAAACAACCACACCATTAGCTCTATATTATTTGCAAATAGCATAAAACAAAATGCCCCACATTTGAATATCTATTATAAAGAAAATTTGTCGCCAATATATGAAAATATTAGCTTAAAACTTCGGCGCCAAAAACTAATACATAATACAAGTATTTGTAACCTTTAAAATACATCAAAAAAAAAAACTTATTATCCTTCACAACCACTAAATCAATTGTCATTGTTCTCAATATAATTCATTTAAGGTTCAACAAAAATTACATGAAGATATTTCCATTATTCTCCATTATTTTCAATTACCTGTCCTGACAAAAAAAATTACCCGCATAATTAATCTCATAACCAAAACCAAATCAAATGTATTAACTATGCAGAAGTAGGGTTGCAAATGAACCAATGCACTCGACGAACAACTCAAACTCAATTTGATTAATACTAGATCATTTTTATTTAGATTAGAAAATAAATATGTTTGAATGCTTTTTAAAAGCTCGAAGGTTAAATGAACTAAACATGAATATGATCTGAATTTTTTTTTTCTGGCTTTTTTTTATGTACAAAAACAAACTTAGTTGTTGTTCAATAATTTATTTGTTAAATGCTTATAATAAACTAGAAGATAACTCAAATTACAAATAATATAAATAATTTAAAATTAATGCATTTATCCTTAAAATGTTTTCTTATTTAATTTGTGTAAATTAATTAGATGTCAATTTAAAATTTATTTAATTGCTTATTTATTTAGATTTGTAAAATTATTTTTTGATAATTTTATATAAAAACGGAGATATTTGTTTGAATTTTTGGCTTGTTTATTAACTAATTTAAATGATATAAATAGTCAAGTATAAATCATGTTTAAAGAATTGAAAAAAAATTAAACAAGTCAATCTTGAACACAATATGAAAGCTTGGCTCAAGCTCAAGTCAAACATGAACAACTTACAATATTACCATGCCAAATCCAATCTAAGATATATTCAGCTTGATTACATTCCCAATATAGGAGCTTGGTTCTTTTATAGTAAACATAACTCTTGTATCTCATGTATTAGTAAAAAATGGTACTAAAGCATTCCAGTTATTTAGCAACCGTTTTAGGCTTAAAAAGTTCATTCAAAAGACTTGTTCATCATGTAACTCCGACATCTCTTGTAGTTTCACATCTCAATAGCTATTTATTAGAGCTCTAAATCTTTAATTTTATGCATCTTCTTAAAAACTAGCTAAATATATGGTATGTACAAATATTAGCTAGGAAAAAAAGGTTGGATAAAAAATAAAGTGTTTGCTATTAGTTCAAAAACATATAGACTGGCATACACCAAATGCATCAAATAAAGATGAAACAAAGTTAATATTATTTAAATTAATATTTTAGGTGAATGGCTAAGCTGAGACTGATGTTGAAGCAAAAGAACTTGAATCATATGAATCATGTGCAAGTAGGTACTGCTAAATCCGCATCCTGTAAAGCAATTACGTCAAAAATGAAGAAATAACAGTTACTTTTAGCATGAACTCCCAATGGACAGTAGTCGTAGCTTATAAGGCACTTCATTCATTACTCTCTTTCTTTAAATCTTTTCAAAAAAAGCCAAGATAGTTTCTTGCATAATACGATTGATAATAAAATAGCAATCAAATAGTTTCAGTATCACTCTGCACAGCACGCATGAAATATAACTATTTATTATTACAGGTATTAATTTCACCTATAAAAAGTAGCTGTGTTTTCAGTATTACAACCTCTACAAACACCATATTTCTCATGTGTACCATATAATTCAAAGATGATGATGATATGAATACATTTTATTAATAGAGTTATATGAGTTTCGTTGAAGAAAAAGCTGTGTTTTCAGTATTACATCCTCCAACCTCTAACCATATTTCTCAAATTCTCACTTTGCAACTTACCATGTATATGTCTCACATATGACTATTATTTATTAGGAAGATTTACATACATACCACCCAATTCTTATCTATTTACATATCTAACACCTAAACTTCAACTTTACATACATGCCACTTTCTATATGCATGAAAAGGTGTATTTCGCTTCTTAAAGTTAAAATGCTGGTATTTTTTATGTTTTATAAAAGATTTGAGAGGTATAAATGTAAAAATAAAGTTTAAGTGCTAGATATGCAAATAAATAGAATTGAGTGGCATGTGTGTAAATGCCCCTATCATACATGCCCCATTTATTATTGTAGTTGAAATAAAGTGAAGGGGTTAGAAAAAGCAATTTCACTTGTATGAAGAAATTGCTGTTTTTTTTATTATTACATCCTCCACATCAAATTTCACAAGCCCTACTTGCATTTTTACATAAAGAGTCCAGCTTAAATCAAAGCTTTCTAGGTCGCACATGCCTATCATCTTGTAGTTCATCCAGTATAAGAAAGCTCTATAAAACTACAAATATAAATTTAAAGGATGTGAAATGTGCGTACCTTTATTTGGTGGCCAAGCGTTGTTGGATACATATCATCCTCATCCTTTTTCATGGCAGCGGTTCCTCTAAATAAATCAAACTGTGTTCCAGGGGGGAGCATTCCTGAATGACAATCACATGCCACATTATGAACAAAAAAATAAAATTTAGCTTAAATAAATGGCATACAAGGTTAAGATAACTTAGAATGGCCGCCAACCTTGATGTTGCTGCCATTTAAGAGCCTGGCCAATCAAAGCCATTAATCTAGATGGTGGAACGACGCTAACTTCAGCAGCAAGAGCTAAAAATTGAATGGAAATAAAATAGCTTAATAGAAAGTACCAAATTAAAAAGAGATAAAATAGAAAGGCAAAAAATTAGGCAAACAAAGAGCTAATCTCAAAAAAGTAAAATAACTACTGAAACATGGCAAATGTTTTTAAATTATAAGAAAATGATAATTCATAAAAGTAAAAACTTCTAACTTTATTTTAGACAGCCGTACAAATTGGCAATACCATTTAAATATCAAATGCATTATTGTACCCTACTTAGCAGCTCTTACTGCCTTTCAATACTGATATCTAATTTAACTCAAACCATAAGAGAAATATAAATATTATTGCTCAAAAGCAACAAGGTTACAAACAAGACTCTAAGAAAACAACAGCACAATAAGAATTCCCAGCTAGGGCGGATTGACATGACAGGCAAGCAGCGGCAGGGGTGGCTAAGAGGGGTGATGGTGAGCTGTAAAGGGCTAGTGGGGGTTTCGGTTGTGAAAGGAAGTGGGGCCCAGGCGTGCGGTTCAGCTGGGGAACAAACAGGAAGTTGACCAAAGCAGCAGGGAGGAGGAGAGGGGCTGGTGGTGAGCAAGTGGACTGCGGGTGGGGCTTGTCGTGGCAAAAAGAGCAGGGATAGTGAACCGGCGGCTGGATGGGTAAAGGTGAAGGCGCTGGGAGGAGCAGAAACACTTAGTGGAGAGGGATACAGCCGAAGCACCAGATGGTGCTGGGTACAGCCCAAGCTAGGGAAGGGCACCTAGAGGCAGAAATCTGAAATCAGAATTAATTAACCCTAAACAAGCAAAATAACAAATATATAATAGCTAGGAGATAAAATAAGAAAGAGAGGCTTTCCCTTTGGGCTGCAATCAATAAAGGAAGGGGAGGATGGCGGCAAACAGAGAAGGCAAGGGCGACAAGTAGAAAAGAAAAGGGCACAGCACCGTGAGCAGTAAAGGCAGCACTGAAGCCTTGGACAGGTCGGCTGGTTGGTTGGCCCTGTTCTCCCTAGCTGAACCGATCGGTTTAGCCTTTCTACCGCAGGGCTAAACCATACATAGCAATTTACCTTGCGTCAGATACTCTAATGTACTGCAACCATACATAGCAATTTACCTCTATTTGCACCCAAAAAAAAGAAACTTCAATTATACTTGGATTTAAACGAAAAGAGAAGGGAAGAAAAAAAATAGTTGGAAACAAGTCTGCTAATGCTAACTTGAAACCAAGATGGGTAAGTGCTTACTAGATTATGACTACAACTACTATTATGACCACTACATCGCCTACTACGACTACAATTACGACTCCCACTACTATTACGACTACCACAACTATTATCAATACTACAACCACTAACATACTACTACTACTATTACTACTACAACTTAAACTGCAAAAATAAGACAAAATAGGCAGCCAAAAATGCATTACAAGTCATATAAAAAGAAAAAAATACAAGCAAAAAAAAGCTCTAATGAAATTTGGTAGCTTTCCAACAAGAGTGAAAAGAACTCATCGCCGCATGGGATATTACGAACTTATGGGATGTGAATTAAATGCAAGAGGCCCCAACTTTTAGATGTGGATTCTTACCTCAGTGGGCCCAGCAAGTATAAGCACGAAAAAAGGTAATATAACATCATTATAGGCACTTGCAAAAGTTTTAGGTTGCAAACTTTGAAATAAGAACCTACTCTCCCTGCAAAGAATGGAGTTTACTAAACAACAACAGCAATAAGTCTTTATCCCATTAAGTGGGGTCGGTTACATGAATCCTTCTTCTCCATTCTATCCTAATGAGTGTCATATTTTCATTTGATTCTAATAGATTAAGATCATTTTTTATACAATATGTCCAAGTCCTTTTAGGTCTATCTCTACTTTTCTTAACATCAGTTGAAGCTAAAAGATCTACTCTCCTAATCGGATCATCAGATGATTGAGGTTTAATGTGACCAAACCATCTAAAATGAACTCTCCAATCCTGGAGCTACACCAACCCCTGTCAAGGATACATTCATTACATATTTTGTCTTCAAATGTCAATCCACTCATCAAACAAAGCATTCTCATCTCAGCAACACTTAACTTTGTTTTATGATTCTCTTTTAAAAGTGAACATTCTGCACCACAGAGTATTGCATGTCTCACCAACATCTTATAAAATTTTCCTTTCAGCTTAAGCGGTAATTTTATATCACACAATCGGCCCGAAGCATTTCTCCATTCGAACCAACCAACTTGAATTCTACTTATAACATCCCCATCTATTAACATCATCACTCTAAACAATAGACCCAAAATATCTAAAACGACCACATCTTTTAATGATTTGATCACCCATAATTACAACCATGCCACTAGAGCTATTATTACTAAAATTACATTCCATGTATTCAGTTTTAGTTCTACTCAAACAAAGGCCTTTAGACTCCAATGTAGACTTCCATAATTCAAGTTTTTCTTAAACTCTTTCTCTAGTCTTATCCAGAAGAAGGATATCATCGGCTAAAAACATACACCAAGATACACTCCTGTAAATGTCCAGTAAGTGAATCCATAACTAAAGCAAAAAAACATGGGCTTAAAGCTGATCTCTAATGTAATCCAACTGAAATAGAAAAATAGCTCATCGATCTCCTTCTGTTTGAACAAGTAACAGCTCTAGTATACATATCTTTAATGACTTAAATATAAGTCATATCAACACCTTTTTCTCTAGAACTCGCCAAAAGACTTATCTTGGAAAGTTATCATAAGCTTTTTCCAAATCAATAAAAATCATATGTAGATCATTCTTATTCTCTCTGTACTTCTCCATCAAACCTCTCTCAATAAATGTATAGTTTCCGAGCAGATCTGCTCGGCATATATCCAAACTAAGTATGAGAAATATTTGTATCACGTCTTAAACTATGTTCAATTGTCCTCTCCCATAATTTTAAGGTATGACACGTCAACTTAATTCCTCTATAATTAGCTCACTCTTGTGCATCTCCTTTATTCTTAAAAATGGGAACAAAAATACTCTTCCTCCACTTATCAGGCATTTTTTTAGTTTTTAAAATAATATTAAAGAGTTTAGTAAGCCAACAAAACTCTCAAATCTCCTAAATATTTCCACACTTCAATGAGCATATTATTACTTACAGATTTTCCACCATTAATTCTCTTTTAAAGCCTCCTCAACTTTTTTTAGTAATGCGACGGTAAAAATAAAATATTTTATTATTATTAACGATATTAAGATCACTAAAGTAGATTGTTTATTCAGAAACTTCATTGAAAAATTTATCAAAATAGCTAACCCACCTATGTTGGGTATTTTATTTTAAGAAAAACACTTTTTGATTTTTATTTTTAATGCTCTTTACTTGAGTTAAATCTTTACTTTTCTTTTCTTTTTTTTTGACTGGTTTATAAATATATTTTTCACCTTCTTTAGTATCTAAATCTATTATAAAGATCACTAAAAGCAAAATTTTTAGCACCACAAATTGTTCTCTAGACTCCATATGAGCCACCCTGTATTTTTCTCAATTCTCTAAGCTTTTACATTTAAACTAATTTTTATAGCACAATTTCTTATATTTTATCTTTACTTGCACGTTATTATTCCACCACCAACTACTTTTGATTATAATTTTTTTTTCCTTTTGATTCTAAGTACAACTTTTGTCACTTGTTTAATATTGTTTGTTATTTTATCCTACATAGAATTTACTTCTTCATTAGCATCCCAAATCTTGAAATCTTGAAATCTTGAAGTTTACTTACAAAAATAATTATATTTGTCTTTTAAGTGCCCTCATCTAAATTTATGAGAATAATTTCTAGTATTCCTTATCTTACAACACTTCATCTTAAAATAAAAAATTAATAATCAACATTGAGAACTTAAATTTTCACTTAATGACCTTACAATCTTTACATTCTCAACGATCTCTTCTTCTCATAAAAAAATAATCAATTTATGTTTTATTTGATCAATTCTTATAAGTAATAATATGCTCATCTCTTTTTTTAAATAAAGTATTAGTAATAACAAAATCATACCCAAAAGCTAAAGATGGAGCTGACGAAAATACAATAAAATGTTCACAATTGCAAAGCCAAATTGTTGACCTATTTAAAAAAAAACAAAGAAAACCCCTTGCCCGTAGTCCATGTCCTCACCATTCCTCCCCCACATCATCGTACTTGCACCCTTATTCTCTCAAATTATCCGCCCTCATTCTATCCATCTCTCACACTCTCATCTCTCTCGTCTCCCCTCCCACACCTACCCAAAATTTTCAAAAACCCTCAACAATAATTGAAGCGAGGAAACTGCATGGAAGCTTGTTGAGAAAAGGCATCGATGAGCCTAGCAACAAGTGAAGAAGAAAATTGCATAACAAGTGCTCGCTAGAAGAATGCATTAAGAAGATTAACAACATGAGTCTTGATGAGCGCTCACTAGAGAAAATAGATGAGGCCAGCAACTTGCAAAGAATTAGAAGAGTTCACGGTACACAAAGATTTAAGTTAAATCAGTCAAAATCAAGGATTTACTAAATCCAAGATTTAAAATAAAACAGAGAAGAAACAAAATTTATATTTTTGAGGATTAAAATTTGTTGTAATTTTGGTTGTTTGGCAGAATTAAAGATAAATCATGCTTAATTCCTGCTCAAATACTGCTACTAAAGAGCATCCCTTCCTTTCTTTCTCTTTAATTCTATATTCTTCTCCCACTCTCCCACTTTCCCTCTCTTTCTTATTCTTTCTCCCTTTCTCTCACAAAAAAGAGAGAAAAATAAAAGAAAAAAAAACTTGTATATTTCATTCTCTAGACACAAGCTCGGTCTCATTGCATCATAAATTTTTCGTCAGGACGCCTCGTGCATAAATATAATATAAGAAATAACATTGTTGACTTGCTTAAGTATTCGTGTGCACCTTTCTTATGCAGCAAGAAAATCATTTTTTGCTTGCATAATTTTTTAGCTCAGTTGACTCGTATACATCTTTTTTGATGTTGTGGGAAGGCAACTCACACACACCAATTTAAGGGAGGTCAAAGAAGAGCTAGACAGTTAAAAATTAGTATGTGTAAGAGGGTTCCTAGAGGCATCGGAGAAAATCAGTTTGTGAGATTTTCATACTAGTGCAAAGACCCGCATTTAACTTTCTAAACCCAATCCTACCCAATTAAATAGTGGAGCCAATAAGATTCAAGCCACCAAATTCTCACATAAAACTAAAAATAGTCGCGCAAACATCGTTTTGAGGACTGTTGCACCATCCACTAACCAAGTTGACTAAAATCCATGACAAACCAAGAAAAACAATGGGATCTTGTTTATGTTTGTCATCATTTTTCCCCATCCACTCTTGAGCCAATAGCAAAATATTTTATTCTCTCCAACCCAAATTACTGCTACTATAGCAACTCATAATACAACATAAAGATTAACCTGAATCAAAAGATTTCTCTCAAAATTGAGAAGGACAATAAACTATTGAGAATTGTGCTTGAAGAAATTTTTAAACCAATTCATAAAGTCCTTCCTTGAGGCTGATTTCAAAATAGTGTATTATATAATTCAATTTGTCTTTTGAAAAGTCAACCTGAATGCCAACTTAAACATTTACTCAAAAGGAGTCTAAGAGTGGATTATCAAACATATTAGTAACAGAAAAAAGCTGATAGAACTATATGCATCCTCCACATAAATTTACAAATTATCTAAAAAGCCTGAATAACATTACTCCAATTGCTTGTAGAACCCCCTCTCTCTCTCCCATAGGTTTCAGCATAAACGAGAATGATATGAAGTAACAGGAATAACGCTTATCAGAAGTACAAATATCCTCCACATGACACCAAAAACAATGAAAAGCATCCCGATAATGAAACTCCAAAATGCCCTCTACATCCCTCTTACCTTCCATGCTTTCACTCTATCTCCCACTCCTAGCAAGAAATGCAACGCATTTTAGCTACAGGCAGGATTCTAAATATGAGTGAGTCAAACATTGGAAAAACCTTGATTCAACCTTGCTCAAACTTAAGGCCATTCTTGACGGTTTCAAAAATCTTCAGGCAATAATCCTGGGTAGTAATCTGGTTCCACAACATAGTTACCTGATAAACAGCTTAATCCAACATGTTTGTTGTACGTGCATATCTATATTGCACCTGCACTAGTTTTTACACCAACAAATTAATTTTTTAGCATTTCCTTGAACTCTTAACTAGATATATTAATTATTTTGATTGTTATTTATAATATCTTGGGTCCGTTGTCCAAAGCGATGGTGATATAGATGGGGATGTTAATAGTAGAATTCAAGTTGGTTGGTTGAAGTGGAGGAATGCTTCGGGCCTTTTGTGTGATAGAAAAGTACCGCTAAGACTGAAAGGAAAATTTTATAAGACGGTGGTGAGACCTGCAATGCTCTATGGCGCTGAATGTTGGCCTTTAAAAGAGAAGCATAATAATAAGTTAAGTGTTGCCGAGATGAGAATGATTAGGTGGATGAGTGGCTTTACACTTAGAGACAAAATGCGGAATGAATATATTCGTGATAGGGTTGGTGTAGCTCCTGTGACAGACAAAATTAGAGAAAGTCGTCTTAGATGGTTTGGTCATATTAAACGTCGACCATTAGATGATCCGATTAGGAGAGTAGATGTTTTAGATTCGACTTGTGTTAAGAAAGGCAGAGGTAGACCTAGGAAGACTTGGGCTTATTGTATTAAAAATGATCTTAATTTATTAGAACTAAATGAAAATATGACACTAAATAGGACGTAATGGAGAAAAAGGATTCATGTAGCCCGACCAAAGTAAATGAAAATATGACACTAAATAGGACGCAATGGAGAAAAAGGATTCATGTAGCCGACCCCACATGGGATTAAGGCTTTGTTGTTGTTATTGTTGAAAAAGGATTCATGTAGCCGACCCCACGTAGTGGGATTAAGGCTTTGTTGTTGTTGTTGTTTGTTGTTGCAGTTATTTATAATATTACAGCAAAACAAATGATAATATTAGGAGGTTTGATAGATATAAGACTAATTTAAGTAATCAGTTATAGGAGTAAAAAAATACAGATTTTTGGTCAATTAAAAATCAAATCTAGACAAAATAAATTTGTTTACTTGACGTCATTATCAGCCATATCACAACTATTTCGGGTCGGCACAAATATCCAAATCAAAATGATCATTGAATCATGCTTACGTTGAGACTTGGCCTCCAAAATTGACTTACTCGACAAATAAAAACTAAGGAGAGAATCAATTCTCATATTAATTTTATGACAAATGATAATATGTTAATTGTGTAAGAATCATATTCAACCATCCTTGCTTCTTTCTCCTATCGAGATGAAGTGATTCCAAGCTCTTGTTTCTGAGGGAATAATTTAAAGCTGCCTTGCTCAACTAACTTGGACAAAATACTTAGCATGCTAAGACAAATTAATAGTTATATGACGTTGATAACTTTCAAAATTCCATTACCACCTAAACTTATTCCTCATACTTGCTTTTATGCAAGCAATTATCATACTAGCTTACAAACAAGTACTATAACTCCATTTGACAGGCAGCACATAAAATCTATGCAAATCCAACGAGCAAATTTATACCTTCCAACTAGCAACAAGGTGAGCATCTTACATTGATTCGAGAAGGAAGTATTGATATTCAATGAGTTAAGTTTTTTTGTTGGCAAACTTGATATAAAATGACACAAAAAGATCGTGAATAATTAAAGAAACAAGTATGTGCCTTAGAAAAAAATAAATCAAATGTATTTGAAATAAATTAAATCGCTAGAATTGTAAATCTTGAATAGAATTAATCCAAAAAAACATAATGAATGCTATAATAAACCTAGTGATAAAGAAAAGAGCACGAATAATCCAATGAAAGATGAAGATGGAACAAATAATAAACAAGATTAAATTATCAATGATCCATACACGTCACAAACCTAGATAGTTTAGCTGCAGATGTAAAATAATCTTATCAATAAGATGTTTGACTTTGAATTTTAATGACACTAGAAAACTCTTCATTTTGCCCAAAGTAGTTAAAAGGGGATGAATAATATTTTATACTATTCATAAATGTTTCTTATAATTCAAATAAACGTTCAAGCATAAAAGAAGCCCGCTAAGGTAGGCAAGCCTTCATAATGTTGTCTAGCACCTTTAACATTGAGCATCCAAGTCTCCTGAAATGTTTCTAAACGTTTTGAAAACATTGCTTGGATTTTATTTTTATTTCATTTGAGTCCTTCACTCGATCTAGCACCCATAAAGTTCATTGAAAATCAACTTGTTCTTCATATCGGTAAAGTCTGGCCTCCACCACTGGTGAGGAAAATAAGGCTAGTTTATCTTTTAATTGGGATTGGTACTACCATAACTGATTAGAAGGCCCCTAAGGAAATCAGGACTAAGTTCAATGGTAAAGGCAAAAAAAAAAAAGGAAACCAATTATCATTAGGTTCAAAGCAAGAGAACTAGAAGAAATTGCTCTTATAAATCTTCCAACTTTCCATTGCTCAGAAGGAGCTGCCGCATATTTAAAGATCTGATGGAAAGCATTCATTAAAGCAGAAAATCTCAATGTGTTTTGAAGATATGCAGGTAATTCTTTAAAGCAGAAAATCTCACTTTGTTTGGGAGATATGCAGAAAATCTCACTTTGTTTGGGAGATATGCAGAAAATCTCATATGTTCCAAGACCACTTTGGAAGCGGACCACAAACATTGGAACTCAACAGTGGCGGTTCTCCCCAAACAAATGCTCAAATTACATATTTATAACTTTTTAAAATATTCCAAGGTAACTAAGAGAAGCAGTGTTGTTAGGTTGCAAATAATGACTTTGCTATTGCATTGCATGCAGAAGTATATAATGACATTGGTAGCGAACCTTGAGCAATCTGAGAACGACGCCTCTCCTTAGTTGATTCTTGATAAGCCTGTAATAAAAGGTGTTAGTTAATGATTTGATAACAGGATCATCCTAATAAAAAAAANAACAGGATCGTCCTAATAAAAAAAAGCCATGCACAAATAGAGATAATATTGGTTTCAATTTCTAAATTTTAAATGATAATTTTATTAATTAAACATGAAGGTTTATAGGAAAATACTAAAAACTAAAGTAAATTAGAGAATCGAGTAGAAGTTGGCAAGATCATAGAAATACAATATGCAATTCTTTAGACTGATAAATAAAAAGATTAGGAGGTAAAAGGTAAAACCAGAATTCACTCAATTGTAAACTCTAACAAGTTCACAAATAAAACTCATGGTCATATTCAGGTAATATCTGCAAATTAACAGTCCTATGATTTATAGGAACCCTATAGTATGATTGATGAATGTAGTAAATCTAATTGCTGATGCTTTCTTCCAATATTCAAAAAAAGGAAAAGAGAATTTGCATGAAAGAAACACATAAAAGATAGATGCACACCATTCGCATCTGATATAAGCAAGAAAAAAATTGAGAAGTGTCCAAATCAACTAAAGGTAACAATAAAAATTACCTAGCCCTCACGACCTTGCATACTTAAGCTACTAAATTATATTAAAATATTCTAAAAAAATAAAAACTTGGCATTTATGCCAAAAGTTTTCACAACTTCACAAGTAAAATACAAAACCCGTGCAGCTCATTTGTAACAATTTTCTAAAATAATTTTGAAAGAAAGATTCGGAATAAGAAAAACAATTATAGCAATCAAATTGGTGCGTAAAGAATTACAAAGAAATAGTTCTTTTTCATACTTGCTTCCCAATCACAGCAACTTTTCTTGGGGTAGATTCGTATATTCCAATAAATGTTAGCAATCAATATCATCTTATAATACCAATAAATGTTACGCAGCTAGCAACCTCAAAAATCAATTCATAAAAGAATTTTAATAGCAACACCCACTTTTTTATAGCAACCCATCCCAATATGATACTTATGAGAAGCATCAGCTGCACTAAGCATGCTCTTTCCTACTCTTTTTTTTATTTATGTGCTCACTTGGACGCTAAAAATAAGAGGCAATTACATACATAACACAATTCCTATGTATTTACATATCTAAAAACTTAACTTTACTTTTTTTTAAATCAACACCAACCAAATATTTCATATCACATTAAAAATACCACCATTTTAACTTTTAAAAAGTGAAATACACCTTTTTATACATACGTAGGATGGCATGTGCGTAAAAATTGAGGTTTAGGTTTTAGATATGTAAATACATAGTAATTGAGTGTATGTACGTAAGCTACTTAAAAATAAATGATAATAGCTTTCAAAGGCAAATCATGCCATAGTCAACTTTCTGATAAAAAGAATCGCACTTTATACTAAAGATATATCCATTTGTCTGTAATAAATGCACCATCAAAGACTGTAAAATGTAGGTCATGCATGTTTTAGTAAAAAGAACTTGTGAAAACGTAAATGTGGAAAAATTTACCTCATTAGGATCAAAATATGTCCGAACCAATAAATGCTCTAGTCTTAAATATCTCTCTGGCTGCTCTTGTTTCATTACTCCCATAGCCTGAGTTTGCCTTAGTATGGCACGAGCAGTGTCTAACTCGCGAAGCTCTATCATCTCCAAGACTATCTGTGGAAAAGAAATACTCCAAAAAATGCATTATAGGCATCCATAGGCACCACTCTAGTAAGTACAACAAACTGGAAAAACAAAAGTAGGAAAAAAAAAGGATATATCTACATAGGTAATTCATCTCTTGCTAAAGTCTTAGAGAACAGGAATTGAGGACAATGGACTAACTAAATTTGAGTTTGCTCCGTAAATTGAATTTGCAACACCACAAATTGCACGAACATCCAATTTCGATGTATCAGTTGGAGAAGAATGCATGGAAGATGTTGAGCTTGGAGATGAGGTAAGGAGTACATAATTAGTTTTTTGTCTCAATTCGATCACTAAGTTAGTTTGCCTTTACATTATTGAGTTATTGCACTTAAGGATTTAAGTATAAAACCTATGTTTAGAAACTTCAAAATAACTTTACTTTCTTCGTATATTTTGTCATAAAAATCATGCCTTGTTATGAAGCACTCAAATATAAAATTCATGGAGTTTTTTCCACATATAGTGAAATTTAAAATGCCTTGTATACATGTGTCTGTAGCCAAGAGCACTGCTTCATGACAAAATTAATATAAATTAAAATAACATAAAAATAGATAGTTGATAAATCTACCTGTTCATACAAGTCCTCCAGTTTATCCCTTGGAAGTTTAAGCTGGGACACCTGGGGCAAGATAGCATCCCACCTTCCACTATTTATATCAGCAACGAATGTTTCAAGACTGTCCACAGTATTCAATGAAACTTGGCACTCGTTTTGCAATATTTGGAAGGATTGATGCAATGAATTCTCTTTGCAGAATTGCAAGACTATCTTTATCACACTGCATGGGAAATATGCTGGCATGTAACCATTCTATCCATAACTTTGTAAGAAAATCTAAAATGCGAATATGCATGGAAATTGTGCAAACTCGGGTAAAGGAATGATGATGTCGAAGTCAGGGGAAATAGAAGAAAATTTACGTGTAGATTCATTGATGTTTGTCAGGGTGAAACTGGAAAAACTACTTAAAAATGGTCATTGCAGCTACTAAACCAACATACTTACTAAGCACAACATTAATCTTCCTAATATGGAGCATTTACATACAAACTACCAACTCCTATGTTATCTAAAACCTAAAAATTACTTTTTATATTTATACCACCCAAATTTTTCATATAACATAAGAATTGCCACTAATTTAACTTTTAAAAAGTAAAATACACCTTTTCATGCATAGGTAAAGTGGCATGCATGTAGAAAATTGGAATTGAGGTCTTATATATGCAAATGCATAGGAATTGAGTGGTATGTATCAAATAGCTTTACACGCTGACAGAGATTGATATAAACAAGAAGTGCCATCATGCTATCAGTAGTGTGTATCTTCAACGTAATACACTTTGAAAAGAACCAAAGTAATCAATTCAATCAAATAAATCTTTCTAATTTAAAAAATAATACAAGTTTCTCCGAAGTTTGCTAACCTCAAACATCAAACATGCACAGAAAATATGAAAATCGGTATTATTGTGAACAGTCTTTTCTGCTACCTACAGCAGACTTGAAACCATGAAGCGCATACCTAAAAATGTTTGCTTATTTGCATTGGGACAAATAAAGTGACATACTAGGATAAAGCAATCCAGCTAAATTCCATTGGCTGCTTTGGATTTCTGACAAATCAAGTGTTCTATACCAAAAACTTAGTACATGCACGCCAACTGATTTCCTTAATCCAAATGCCCCTACCATTTAGTTTTAGGTTATAAATGCTTCTTGGAGAGAACTTCTACTCTGCGTCTTTGGTTACAATATCCTTTTGATATGAACTAGAAAAATTATGATGCCATTATATGGCCTCGCGCGGTCAATCTCCTCGTAAGAAATCGGTAATAAATATATTAAACGCTGTAATACCCGAGCCCCACATTTTCTTAAATCATCGAAGAACTCAGAGAAGTCAGTGATGGAGAAGAAGAAGAGAATAGGCGGGCTTAGGGTTTATGACTTACTCTCGTGCTTCAATCTCTAGAGTTGACATCGTCACCAATAAATTCGAGGAGTGAAGTAGAGCTACGATTTCAGCTCAAATCCGCCGCAGGAATAGAAGATTATACGGGTAGAGAAAAGCGGGAAGAGGGGTTTGTAGCAGCCGATATGCGGCCTCGGGGCTGCGGACAAATATTACATCAGTAGGGAAAAAGCTGCCTGCTGAAGCATTGGCCTCTTATCAAATCAGCAATGTCGGTCCGTCCCATCGTATTTATTCAAACGCGATCCGTCGATCCGGCCCGTTCGATTATAATTGAGTTATAACCGAGCGGGTCATTAACACGGTACCGCTCTAATAACAGGCTTGTAACCTTCCAGTAACCTCAAGACGAATGAACCGCGTTTATAACATCGCCGTAACTGAGATCTAACACAGCGCCGTGTGACCTAGCAAAAAAAACGAGCTATAATTGATCTGTAACCGAGAGTTCATACCGCGCGTTGTAACCTAGCGGTATAACTGAGCTGTAACCGACACAGTAACCTTCGTTGTATGTTGTACTGATGTTGTGTAACTCCCTGGTAACATCTGCACTCCGCCCGACCAATGTACCTACCGTGTAACATTTATGTAACATCCAAAGCAAGGTACCCCAAGTTTGTAACTTGGTTGTAATTTGCGATCGCAATCACGGAGTCGTAAATTAAGTATAACCGCGTGATAATCTTCTTTAAAAAATCAAAGCGCGCGGATGTTGCTATTTAAGCAATAGAAAGCTAGGGTTTACTGTTTTATTACATTTTGATGTTGAAGATAGACCGCACAAGGTGGCATTTCGTCTCTGACGGGGAAGGAGACGGTATATTTTCAGCCAAACAAGTCGATGTTAAAGTGGAGGTATATTGGTTGTATGTTTGCAGTTATGTATTTTTTTAGAGAAACTTCTGTGTTTTTTCTGTCGAGATTCTTTGTTTCTTGGTGTGTTTAGGTCTTTTTTTGTGTTTTTGTTGGTGTGTGTCTTGTTGTGTTTTATGGTGATTTTCTTTGTGTGTTTTGAGGTAGAGATCTTCAGTTTTTATTAAAATGTAGTCTTTTTTAGGGTGATCTTATTTGTTGTATGATTTATAAGAATATTATGGATGTGAATGTTTGTAAAGTAGTGATTTTTATTTTGTTTGTTGTGATGTGCTAATTAGGGTTGTAAGGTAGTTTAATAGTAGTTTAATATAGTTTTATATTTGTTTGCAGTTGGATGAGGGTGAAGCTAAATGTAGAGATGAAAGTGCAAATATTTTACTTGAAACGGTTGTCCACAATGAAAAAGAATTTTACGAAGTATATTGTGCTTACGCTCATCATATCGGATTTAGTGTCTGTAAGGAGCACGGCACGTTCTGGCCTAACTCCAAGAATCTTAAGACGAAAGACTTTGTTTGTGGGAGAGCAGGTTTCAAGAAAGAGTTAAAGGCCACACAAATTATTAAATACAAAAGAGTGGACACAATAAGCGGTTGTCAGACAATGATTCGTTACGCAGTAGATGTTGAAGGCAATTGGACAGTTAAAAATTTCATTGAGTCTCATAACCACTCATTAGCAAACCCTGGTGATAAGCATCTGTTGCGGTCTAGTAGAAAGATAAGCAAAGTGAATGCAGAGGTTCTCAAATCGATGACACAGTCAAGAATAAAACCTAGAGATGCGTTTAACTTTCTAGCCACAGAAGTTGGGGGAGTTGAGAAATTGGAGTGCACCAAGATAGATGCCTTTAATTTCATTCAAAGAGAGAGGAGATGTAGAATTGAAAACGGCGATGTTGATGCTTTATTGCAACTTTTCACAGAGAGACGTGTTGAGGATAGCATGTTTGAGTGGGACTTCGAAATTGATGAGGGCGGTAGGCTAAAGAGTTTTTTTTGGTGTGACGGCACGTCCAGGCATGATTATGATTGCTTTGGTGATGTTATCATTTTTTATACTAGCTACAGATTAAATAGATATAACTTGTATTGTGCTCCTTTTGTTGGTGTTAACCACAATCAACAGAATATTCTCTTTGGCGTTGGTTTTTTGTCAGATGAGACAACAGAGTCTTTCAAATGGCTTTTTAAAACTTCTCTTCGTATCATGGGCGACAATTATCCAATTACAATATATATTGATCAAGACCAAGCAATGGAAAAAAGCCATAGAACAAATCTTGGCAAATACATGACATAGATTATGTCAGTGGCACATATATAAGAAGTTGCGCACAAAGTTTCACTGCGGGTTAGCGAATAAAATAGTAGCTAATCTTTTTTATAAGTGTATGAGCAAATGCGAGTCTGAAGAGGAATTTGATAACTCGTGGGAGATGATGATTGAGAGTTGTAATCTACAAGACAACATTTGGTTAGATGAGATGTACAACATCAGAGATAAGTGGGCTACAACCTTTAATAATGATGTATTCGGATGGAGATTTTATCCACCCAGAGAAGTGAATCAACGAATAATATTTGTCATGGTGTCGCTAAACCCACAAGTTCTATTACAAATTGTTTTTTTGGGCTTGAGCAAGTCATGTGAGCATGGAGGCGTAACGAGAATGAAGAAGATTATAAGTTCGATCAATATGTGATCACTTCAGTTGCTAAAAGTAGCCTTATATTGCGGCATGCATCTGTATTTTACTCGAGGAAGCTCTATAATATGTTTGAGGTAGAATTTATTCATGGATCATGTGGCCTTCAATTACACGCCTCTATGAACAATGAAAATGAATTTTTTATTAATAATTTGGATGATCAGACCACAAACAGAGCTTGGGTGATTAATTTTGATCCTTTCAGTTCGGAGGTTCAATGTAGCTGCAGAAAATTTGAAATGATGGGGCTATTATGTGCTCACTCTCTACGAGTATTAAACTTTCTACACATTAAGAAGATCCGAGATAAATATCTCCTATTGAGATGGTCCGCAAATGTAAAGAGAGATGTGTATAACAATGATGCATACAATGATGGTAAAGGTAGCCTAATATTTGAAACACACATGCAAAAAATGTCATATCTATGCACTAATAAAGTCAAGGGAAATGAAGAGGCTGAGCAGTGCATGAAGAATTCAATGAAAAAATTATCGTTGGATATTGATAATATAATAAGTGGAAGATGTTCAAAGTCACGGAAACAAGATAAAAATAACAAAAATCAGATGAATAACCAATGAAAACTTCTTGATCCCACCAAAATGCGACCTAATGGAATATCCAATGTAAGGCTAAAAGGTTACTGAGAGAGAAAAAAAGGAGCAAAAGGTATATCTTGGTAAAAATTTGTGTTTTTTTTTCTTGGGTGTTTTATCCAATAATAAGTTTAGACTTATTTTCTAACCACTTATACGGGTAAACCTGTTGAAGTTTCAAGCAGTCAAGAACCCAATGCTTTAAATCCTTATCCAAACATATCGTCACTGCCTGATTTTCCAACATAGGTCAGGAACCTTATGCAGAAATTTGTATAGATTATTGAAATCTTATGAAAATTATGGTTCTTCCAAATGCAGAATTTCTTTCCTCCAAGGCACAGAGAATCATACACTGCAATGATGACAGATCCAATACATGATCAGTAAGTAATTTGACATATTCTTCAATTGAAATGTTTTTTATTTATTATTATTAACAAATAAGTTCCTTTGTTTTTTTATACAGGTTTTAGTCATGATGCAAACAACATTTATGTGTTAATGACAATTTTATTGGGATATTAATTTTGGTGTACTTTTTTTTGGAGGATGTATCTAGAAATTTGTATACATTATTGAAATTTTGTTGAGGAGGATGTATCAAAAAATATGTATACATTATTGTAATTCTGAGATTTTCTTTTGAAGGAGTATTGTCTGTCTCAATGAAATTTGTATACAATTTTATTGAGTCAATGACAAATAAGTTCCTTTTTGTAGGAGAACTCAAATTTACAAAGTACTTGTATGTCCCCAACTATTCTCAACTCTGTTAATATGGATGGTTGTTTCATTCTCCATATAAGAACTGCATAAACATCATTTTTTTATAATGTTGGCCAGCCTTTTTTCGGTGGCTCATAAAATCGGGTGTTGCAAATATAAGAGGAACCATCTTCAGAATGTTCAATATGGATTTACATTTAAGGAATGTTTATGGAACGGAATACCGCAAAGCTGTAATAATACATTTAATTACACTTGTCATGATCAAATCTCTGTAAACAATTATCTGTAATATGGTGTTACATTTAAGCCAGCTTTCAAAAACAACACAAAGCATATACATTTAAACCAGCTTTCATTCTCTCTATAAGAACTACATTTAAGCTAAATTTCAAGACATATTATATAGTAAGAAATACTCAATCTGAAATGCAATGGCTGCTAATCAACAACACAAATTTCTCACTGCATTATATATAACAACGAAGTATAGGGCAACGAAATGCAATAACTGCTATACAACACAATATCCACATTTTATTTACAACAGTACAATAAACATTTTTTTACAACAAACATTTTCTTTACAACAATATAATAGCCACAATATCCACAGCCACATACAACCCCACACACACATCAAATGTTTCACCATATGTAAATTCTTCCAACAATGAGCTTCGTCATCAGATCCGACCAGCAAGTTGGCATCAGCAGGATGACATTAGTTCCAACAATCTGCACAAAGGAAGATAAATAAAACATTAATGGTAAAGCTGAACTGGATGAACAATATTAAATACTGAGCAAATCTAACAGTCAGGAGGACCTTGACGAATATTTAGTGAACAGGCAACCTGTCACAGTGACATAAATAATGATATTTAGAAAAATAGTTCGTATATTTATAAATATGTAAAAGGCGCATATAAATTTTACATACCAATTGAGTTCAATCAAATTTGTATATCTTGGAAAACAAAATTCGTATTAGCAGCAATAAATATTGACCTTTGAAACCTACTGTGATTTCTCCAAAGTAAATTTACAAATGTCATATACAATCTCTGCTCTGAATAAATGCATTAATTCCTGTCAGTCCTTTTTCTCCGCCCAATTTACCTTCTCTTTTCTAACAAGTGTCTCCATATATTTACAAACATAAACACCATAATCATAATTATTACTTTACACTGGTATTCCCTGGTCATTACAACTGGCCACTTAATCAAATTATCCTCGAAACCATCACTAGTATCCTTTAAGAAATGCTCAATCTGTGTATTTAAAGACGAGTCATTAAATGTGTCTCTAAAAATGCTCAATCTGTAAATAATTATTACTTATTATGCTTTGGGTGATGGCCAAATGCATCTGGTTCGGTAAGGAGTCATAAACTCTCCATTTACTCTCATTTATTGTCCCAACAAGGAGTATCCAATGTTGATTATTTATTATAGGTATCAATATTAATTTTTTATTCTGGATATCATCCTTTGTAATGTGTTTGACGAAGGGTTTCACATTACCTTGTCTATACAACTGCACCATGAAGAACATAACAACATTTAATATATTGTCATGTAAGATTGATATACACAACTTAATAAGCTTACACAACTTAATAAGTTTACCTAGTGGTGTGGCAATACATATAGATACGATCTATATAGATGTGATGCATTACACCGCTTATTCTCCATCAACATGGCAAAACAATCAACTTGCTCATTGCCTAACCAACAATGTCCCAAAAATTCATCAAGATAACGTCGCGACACTAAAATATGTCTCATGTCAATTAATAGGTCACCCCTGCATTGGAAATATAAAATTACTTCAATTAACAGTTACAAAATTAATGATAAATAATAAGAAGAATTAGATGAACTAACAAGTCAGTATATTTTCTACAACATATATCAATTGTCTCTCGCATATAATCAGGAATTTCATCCCTAACAGGAAAGTAGATTACTTGTGCTACTGGCTGGACCTGTAATATAATCAAATCATAATATTTACTGAACAAACTTAAATAATTAAATCTAACATTCCATACGTTGTCTGGGTAGTCCTCACTAACATAATGATTGACTGGTTGGAGCGCTTTTTTCTCCTTATGTACAGATTCAACCTCTTCTTGAGATTTGGTTACCTGATCTACAACCACTTCCTCTTCTTCTTTATTTTCAATTGATCCCTTAATGGGTTCTTTTTTGCACATTCTTTCAAAAACAACATATGGGGTGCTAAGATACTTCGTTCTTCTATTTAACATATTCTTAATCCTTTTGATCAAGCTTTTTTGTGGGAATTCTTTAGCCCATCTTCTCGTCAATTCCGTCAGTATTTGTTTAATTGTTTTCTCTACTCGCACGACATGAAACTTTAGATCGGTCACCGTATTCTTTAACGTTGTCAATCGACTATAAACAGAGTCTTCAAATTCCAAAATTGTATTATCTAACTGGGTCAGATGATTGTCAACTAATACTTGAAAATCCAATATAATTTTTTGTTGGGATTTCAATAAATCGTGGATCTCTTCGAATTCAAGTGTTTGTCCCATCTTCTGACTCGACTGTTCATATGTATGACTGTCGGATGGTTGAGTACCAATATAATAAGGTACTATAGGGGAGACCTCAACATGCATGGGTGACTGTGGTCTTGAAAGGGTTTCCCTCTGTGGGAGAAGCTTTGTTGGACTGAAGGGCTCTACAAGTGAATTGATTAATAAGTGATGTTCACTTTCTTTTAAATCAAGGAAATAATCATACACCTGTCAAAAAAAATAGCACACAATCAAGGGCAATTAATATATAACATGACAACTTTACCAACTATTATTGAATTTTATTTACTTAACCTCGGCTAGGCTGAGCATGTTGAACGCTAGTTGAATCTGTATAGCATTTCATCTAACATTTACTGGTCATCTTAGCATTCGGGGTCTAGCCTCAGGAACTACTGGCACGACCAAGAATGTGTGCTCATAAAACCAAAGCTGTATGAAGCATGTTAAATTAAATAATTGGTATCAAAATCAAAAATAATGAAAAGAGATTTCAATAATAATATTGGACCAACCGTTAAGAGGAAGACAAAGCCAGTAATATATCCAAGTGGCTAGTCCGTCCTAACCTTCATAGCACATAGGTTCAATTGATCAATCAAAAAGCCACACACTGTCGCGAGCCAATTATACGAGCTCAATGCTTCAAATTCCTCGCAGATAGAAGACAGCTGCTTGGATACTCTAAAATTACTTGAAGAAAAAAGTAAATTAGTCCATAAAAACTTTATTAATAATTTTATAAAACGGTCAGAAAATTGTCCTAGGTCAAAGTTGATAAGTTGGGTATTCATTTGTCTCGCATCAATACTACATGATGGAGCTTTATTCCAGGATGCTGGCGACCCTCTATTTGGCATGTCTATTAGGAGAGCAACTTGGTCAGCATCAAACTTCAGCTCTTTCCCACCCAGCTGAAACGTCGTTTGATCAATATTCCAATAGTTAATTATATGCATTGTCATAATATGATCATGTGGGTACGGAGGGAGTTCAAAAAATTGAAACAAGCTCATGCTTTCCAACTTATTCCACGTATGCTTGTCGATGGTGGGTCGGTCCTTATCCAGAGCTTCTCGTACTGCAGATGGACGACATCTGCAGTTCATTGATTTCGCTCTCAAAAACCTACATTTAATTTTAATGTATGTTAAACTATGTAAAAAATCATGAAAGAAATTTAAAATCTTCTAAAATCCATTCTTAAAATTCATCATTCAGACTTAATATAACTCAAGAAATTAAATTCACCATCAAATATTAACAAAAGCAAAATCTCAAATGTACCTAGAAATGACCTTGGGTTGCTTTATGGATTCAGTCTCCACTGTTTTCCCCGTTTTGGAGCCACTTAAATCTTTCTTCTTGCGTCCACCCTTCACCATTAGCTTTGGCAGCTCGGCGTCAAATTTCTTGCCTTCCTCGACATTTGGCTTCTCCGCCTCGTCAAAATGGGCAACATTCTCCTCTTCAACGACGTTGTACCATTGTCGTTGTCCTCCATTTTTGATTAAACCCTAAACAATACCAATACCTCGACGTAACGTTAGAGTGAATGCAAACCCTAGGCGCGAACGAAAATAAGAATTCTTACTGTCCCGAAATTGTTTACCACGGGTATTTGATCAGTCGCGTTAAATGAATATTACATTCACTACCTAGGATACCACCAAGTTACGCAAACGTTTCAATTTCTTAGGCGGTTACCGCAAAGTTACGCTTCACTTTCTCTCGATTACGTGTCAGTTACAGCTCAATTATACCGCTAGATTACAACTCGTGGTATGAACTCTTGGTTACAGTTAAGTTGTAGCTCGTTTACAAAGTTAAGCTTCACTTTATCTTGGTTATGGCTCAGTTACAACTCAATTATACCGCTAGGTTACAACGCGCGATCTTAACTCTCGGTTACGGCTCAATTACTGCGAGGTTATAAACGCGGTTCATTCGTCTTGAGGTTATTGGAAGGTCACAATCGTGTAATTAGAGCGGTACCGCGGTAATGGATCGCTCGGTTACACCTCTTGTACCGCTCGGTTATAACTCGATTATAATCGAGCAGACCGGGTCGACGGGTCGCGTTTGAATAAATGCGGTGGGACTGATATTGCTGATTTGTCAAGAGGCCATTAGAGGACGCAAGTAGCGTTGTGTGCGTCTTACGTACGCAAACTTTTTCCCATCAATAGAGTCCACTATAAGTGTGATTCTGTTTGTTTGCACAAAAGAATATTATTTATATATTATTTTATATTATTCATGTGTTATTATGGTGGTATTGATGTGTTATTATGTTATTATAACACCGATAATATTCTCATAATACAATAATATATGAATACAACCACAATAACACCTGAATAATGCAGAATAACACAGAGGGAATATTCCCCTGCCCTAAAACAATTTTTTTTTATTTTTATGTCAGCTCCATGTGGCGTCATTTCATTGTACTCCGTACGTAGCTCTACGTTAGGAGTCCAGATGTAATATTTATCCTGGGGCTGTTGGACCACGGAAAGGAAAATTTATGGCATCGAAGCAGCGTAAACTTAAATATTTTCAATGACAACATACACTCAATTCCTAAAGTGAAGCTAATCGAGTCGAGTCTTTCAACTTGAGCTTGAGTTTGATTAATTTTATCAAGTTTGAACTAGAATTCGAGCTGGCTTGTTTATTATAAAAGAGATAAAATAATATTAATTTAAAATAGTGTTAGAATAAGATGACAAATAGAATTAAGCAATTAGGAGAAAAATAGTAAAAAATTACTTGATAAAAAATACAACATATTATTTTTTAAATATTAAAAATATTTTAAAGATAAACTCTTAAAAATTAATATGATTTAGTATATTTTATATTAATTTTTTTTAAGAGAATCAACTCACAAGCTAACGAGTAGAGAAGGGGCTAGCTTGAGTTTGGCTTCTCAGCTCATCAAGCTCAGTTCATAAGCCACTTATCAAGCAAAACTCGAGCCGGCTCACAAGTCGGCTTGATTGACTTGCAGCTCTACTGATATAATGATGGCGGTGACAGCGATTGTTGGTAATGATGGCCATGATAATGTTGTCAGACATGCAATTGTTGTGTATTATATGACAAGCGGCGGTGGTCCAATAATATTTGGGGGTGGAAGATAGTATCCCGATAAATATAGTAATGGTATGGCAACGATAGTGGGTGTTATGGCATCAGTGGGGAAACATTGGTCCTTCCATAATGTTTGTGATCAAACAATGTTATTCAGGCAACAATGATTTGGTGGAGATAACAATTGGGAGATAGTGACCTGTAATGAAGATGGTGACAACGACACCTTTTTGCTACGTTAGGCGGACCAACGATTGTGGTGTGTGCCAGTAGGGTCAACTCGGTGATAATGGTCTGATGACAACAATGGATAGGCAGCGGGGATGGCATTTGCACCATTGGCCAGGTGATCATGTTTTATAATGGCGGCTTACTATGACGACAATGATGGTGTCTAGATGACAATGTTCCGGTGAAGGCGTCGACGTATCACAAATGTGACGGTAGCCTAACAATGGTTATATGGCATAACGATTACCAGTAAATAGTGACCTAGTATAACAACAGCATGAAGTTGTTCTAATGAAAGTGGTGGTGATTTGGCGATGGTAGTCTGACAACGACGATGATGACCCAACAATAGCGGTCTAATAATGGTATGGTGTCTCGACGTCGGTTACGTGATGATGGTATTGTGGCAGCAACAGCCTTATAACAGTGGCAGTGGTCGACATCAGTGATTTAGCATTATGGTGGTAGTTTGGTGATGGCATCCCAATAATGATCGCTTGATAGTGTGGTGGTGATGGCTCGATGTCAACCAAGTGATGATGGTTTGATGGCGGTGATAGCCTAATGACAGTGGTCTAACACAGTGGTGATGCCCAATATTGGGGATATGTCATTATGGCATTGACCTATAATCGACCAAGTGATTGTGGTTCAACGATGGCAAAACCCATGATGGTGGCTCAATGGTGAAGTTGGTTGCTTGGCGTCGGTCGGTTAATAGTGGATTCGTGGGGGTAACCTATGATGGTAGCTCGACAATGACAACTGAGGCCCAACCTTGGTCTGATGACGATGCTCCGGTGGCGGTGGCAGTAACTGCCTGACAATCGTGGTCTAGCACAGTGATAATCTAATGGTTGTCAAGCTCGAGAATCTTTATTAGTCTGAAGCTTCATTTAGTATTCTCATCCTGATCAGCGTGTCACTTCATGAAGAGAGTAGTATTTATAAATTTTGTTAGGGGCATCCTTCATAAAATACTACATGAATCTACGCCACTCCTTTGGATGGTCCAACGTGATTTATTTAGACTGAATGATGTTTTGTGAGTAATTGAATACTTTAAAGATGTCAAAATTAAACAATATTGGGTTCGTTGGATTTTTCTTGTCAAGATGCTCAATTTAACAGTAGATTTGACAGATTTGGAGATTATTTAATTCCTCAACATATGTCTCAAAGCTTCTTATTTTGCTTTTAGTGTATGATCTGTACTAGGGGTGTAAAAGAGCTGAACACGAGCGAGCCCTAGCTCAGCTTGTGTTCGGCTCATTAAAAAATGTCATTGTTCTTTTTCGACATGTTTATATTTTTAACACAAACATTTGTTTGTGTTTGATTCGTTTGCTTAGCAAGCCGAACACAAGCTGTTCGCAAACAAAACAACCATTTTGACAACCCTACTCATGCATGCAATTGTTAAGGGTGTAAACAAGTCGAGCTTGAGCGAGCCCAGACTTGGTTTGTTAAAAAATATCATTGTTTGTGTTCATGTCATTTATATATCATGTTCAAAAAAAATTTTTGTGCTTGGCTCGCTTGTGTATCGAGCCAAACATAAGCTATTCATGAGCAACAAACTATTTTGACAACCCTAATCACACAGTTGAATGATGCTAAGGGTAGGGTGATATTTAAATCTTGTTATTTATATTAAATATTCATTTAAATAGACTTTATTCTATTTTTAATTAGTAATTCTAATTGATTATAAATCTTTGTAGCATTGTAGTTAATTAAATTATTTAAAAATAATACTCAAATATGTTTATATACGTATGTATGTATGTATGATGTATGTATGTATGTGTGTGTGTGTGTGTGTGTCTATATATATATATATATATATATATNGTACCAAACCCTCCTATACTACAGTGATTCACAAGCGCAGCTCCCCTTTCCACCTCACAGATAGTCTAATATTCTCACAGATGTACCACGATTCTGTTGCAGGAAATGATGATTGCAATCTCATCAAAAAAGTAGAGAAAAAGGCGGGCAAACCAACAATATTCTTCTCTGACACTGAAATTTCAACTCGTGTAAGAAAACATAAATTTACACTAGTTGGAAAGTTCCAATTAGGGTGCTCTAAGATGGAGATCATCAGGAAGGTTTTTGAAGATTTCAGACTGGTTGGAGATTGACAGGTGGGTCGTTTCGTATGAAGACATGCTATGATACATCTTAGCATAGAAGAAGATTACAAGAGAATTTTCTCAAAGAAATTTATCACAATTGAGGGCAAACATATGAAATTGCTCAAATGGACCCCTAATTTTGTTCCCAGTCAAAAACCCCAATTGCACCTATCTGGTTCTCATTACCTGAACTCAAGCTTCAATTCTTTCACCTACCTATCTTATATGCAATTAGGACTATTCTCGGAAAACCTTTGCAGGCAGACTTACATACAGTTCATTTCTCAAGGCCAACTATTGCAAGAATTTTCATTGAAAGAGATATTGTGCTACAAGATGTATAAGAAGTCTGGCTTGGATCTGCTCATAATGGTTATTAACAAAAAATCATTATGGAACAAAAACCTTACTACTGCAAGCACTGCAATATGTTTGGACACCCACATGAGAAATGTTTCATATTACACCCACAGTTGAGAACCGATAGTCAAAAGTAGGGACACACTATTAGTGCACCCCATGTGCCTGATCGCGCTCTCAATAAACCTGATGACAATCAACCTGAGGAGGGAATCACCACAAGATAGGAGCAGGTGTTTGCCTCTGGGATCCCTTCTCTTGACCATATTACAATGGATAATGTTCTCATAACACTTAAATGACTAAGTAAAATGCATTATTTGCCTAAATATACCATCTTAAATGGTCTCATAACACTTAGATGACTATTTTCATCTTTTTTAACTCTCCTCTCTCTCAAAATTCTCTATATAACTCAATTCAATTTGGGCTACAAAAAGCACTAATTTTCACACAAACAAACATATATTCATTGACAAACAATTACAAGTACATAAAACACTTAATCCTCACTCCAAATAGTCTCATATGAGAAAATTTTCTAAGCACAAACACTTAGCAAACATTCACAATTAAACACATAAAAGCATAAACACTAAAAACATGACTTAAACACTATCGCATAAACACAATGACTCCTAAAAAACAAAATCTGACATTAAACTTAATTTCATTCTTCATTTGATGGGACAAAATCCGATCTTTCATTAGTCTCTTCTGGGGCAATCAGAATATAAAGTTGATAAAACGGACGGTGGTGACGAACTCTGATACTATCTTCTTCAATCCATTTTTGCTTAAGAAATATCTCCTTATCTGCTTCCTCTATATAACTAGTATGACTAAATTGCATTTTTGATTGCCATCCAATATGCTCAAGATGTGCATGAATCTTAATTACCTTCGTCTCAAGTAAAATCATGGCAGTCTCAATTTTGTTTATCTTTTTCGATATTCCTTCGACACTAACGGCTAAGAAACTGTTATACGCCTCTTGTGCACTTTGACTAATGAATCTCTTCCTTCTTCTTCAAATCCATCTCCCATGAAGACATCTTATCAAAATCTCTCTCTCTTATAGACTTTAGGTCTGAAAATGATCTGAGGTGAAATTCCTTCACTAAACCATTCTATTTATAAGCCTAAATCTCTCTAATAACTTCTAAACATGTCTTGGAACTGGCTTGACACATTTTTAGAAACCAAATGGTCGTTAAACCCTCTAGAATCTTAATTTATCACTTGCATTTTAACTGTCGTGCTTAAGCGCCGAATATGGGCGCTTAAGCGTTAGTGTTCATTTTTGCACCAATCAACTAAACGTCCAAATTCTCATTCTAACATGTATAAGTTACTAAATAAAGTCTTAAAATCAATACTAACACATAATAGTCTCAAAATACTACCCAAATTTTCTTAATCACACATAAACAATAATCAAAGCAAAACACACTGATAACTGCGGGTTGCCTCCCACAAAGCGCTTGGTTTAACGTCGTTAGCTCGACGTAACCATTGTTTATTCTGGTTGACCCAACATCATTCCTTCATTAAATTTATGTTGGTCCCCTACAAAATAATGTTTTAGTCTATGATCATTCACTTTAAACACTTTATCAGTCTTAGGATCTTTAATATTCACAGCTCCAAAAGGATAAACTATTATCACAACAAATGAGTCCATCCACCTGGACTTAAGTTTGCCTAGAAATACTCTTAACCTTGCATTATATAGTTACACTTTTTACCCTGGCTGAAAATTTTTAGTAAGAATATTTTAACCATGCCACATCTTCATCTTTTCTTTATAAATCTTAGCACTCTCATAGGATTCATTCCTTATCTCTTTAAGCTCATTTAATTGCATTAATTTTTTCTCACCAGCATCTTTCAAATTATAATTGAACTCTTTAATCACCCAATATATTTTATACTCAAGTTCAACTGGTAAGTGACAAACTTTCCCAAATATTAGCATATATGAGGACATTCCTATATGAGTTCTTTATGCAGTCCTATACGCCCACAAAACATAGTCAAGTTTGATTGATCAGTCCATTTTTGTTGGATTCATAGATTTTTCATAATTCTTTTAATTTTCTGATTGGATAATTCAGTCAAACCACTTGTCTGAAGATGATAAGCAGTAACAATTCTATGATTTATATGATATTTCTTTTACAACTTCTCCATTATGACAATTCTAAAATGACTTCCCTTATCTATTATGATAACTATCGGCATCCCAAATATACAAAATATATTCGTTTTAAAAAACTTTGCAACAATTTGAGCATCATATCAAGGTAAAACAACAGCTTCTATCCATTTGGATACATAGTCCACTGCTAATAATATATATAAATTCCCGAAAGATGGTATAAATGATCCCATGAAATCTAATTTCCAAACATCAAATATTTTAACTGCTAGTATATAATTGAGGGACATCTCATTTCTTCTAGAAAAATTGCCTACACATTGACATATATCACAAGTTTTAATATAAGTATTAATATCTCTAAAGATATTATGCCAATAAAATCGAGATTGTAAAATTTTGCATGTTTTTTATCAACACCAAAATGTCCCCCAAAATCAAAATAATGACATTTTTGGATAATTTCATAAGTTTCTTCTAATGGAACACATCTTCGAATAATCAGATCATTTCCTTGTTTATATAAAAATGCATCATCCCAAAAAATAAGTCTTAGCTTCAAAAATAAATTTTCTCTTATGTTGGTATGTCATTCTATAGGGTATAATATCATTAACAAGAAAGTTTACAATGTCGACATACCACGGAACATGCCACTCATTAATATTGAACAATTTTTCATCTAGAAAATGTTCAGTAATTTATTTTTCAAAACAAAGTGGTCTTTCTAATTCAAGCCTGGACAAATGATGAGCAATTTGATTTTCAGTTCTCTTTTGATCTATTATTTCTAAATCAAATTCTTACAAAAGAAGAATCCATCTTATAAGTCTATATTTAGCATCATTCTTTTTCATTAGATACATAATAGCAAAATGATTTGTATGCACTACACAATGAGTTCCAATTAAATATGATCAAAATTTATCAAAGACATATTCTATTGCTAATAACTCTTTTTCAGTGGTTGTATAGTTAATTTGAGTTTCATTAAGAGTTTTACTAGCATAGTAAATTACTTTGAAAATTTTATCATAATGTCATAAAACAGCTCTAATAGCATAATCGCTAGCATCACACATTAATTCAAAAGGTTTTCCCCAATCTGGTGAAATTATAATTGGTGCAGTGACTAATTTTTCTTTTAATAACTCAAAAGGATTCTAGACATTCCTCATCAAAATTGAAAATTGCATCTTTCTCCATTAAATGACATAAATGCTTAGTAATCATTGAAAGGTCTTTAATATATCACCTGTAGAATCCAACATGTTCTAAAAAACTCATAATTTCCCTTACATCTATTAGATAAGGTAAGTTAGCAATCACTTGAATTTTAGCAGGATCTACTTCCATGCCATTTTCTGATATTTTATGTCCTAATACAATTTCTCCTGCTATCATAAATTAAAATTTTTCCCAATTAACGACTAAATTTGTTTCTTCACAACGCTTAAGAACTTTAGATAAATGTTCTAAACATGAGTCAATGTTCCAAACACTGAAAAATTATCCATAAATACTTCAATTCCTTTTTCAATTAAATCACAAAAAATTATCATCACACATCTTTGAAATGTAGCAGGTGCATTACATAAACCAAAGGACATTCTTCTAAAAGCAAATGTATCATAAGAACTGGTAAAAATTGTTTTCTCTTGATTCTCAGGAGTTATTTGTATTTGGTGATAACCAATATATCCATCTAGAAAATAAAAGTATTTATGCCCAACTAGTCTATCCAACATTTGATCTAGAAAGGGTAGTGGAAAATGATCTTTCCTCGTGACAAGATTTAATTTTCTATAATCAATATATATTCGCCACCCTGTAACTTATCTAGTTGATATTAATTCATTATGTTCATTCACAGTCACAGTTACTCCTGCTTTCTTAGAAACACAATGAATTGGACTAACCTATGCACTATCTGAAATAGGGTAGATAATTCTAGCATCTAACCACTTTAAAATTTCTTTCTTAACAACTTCTTTCATAACAGGATTCACTCTCCTTTGAGGATCAACCCTGGGTTTGCAGTTCTCTTCCGTATGAATTCTATGCATACAAATTGATGGACTGATTCCTTTAATATCAGTTATTATCCATCCAAAGGCTTTCTTAAAAATTTTCAGAAATTTCATCGATCTTTCATCTTCGTCCATCGTTAACTTCAAGTAAATTATAACTGGTAAAGTATAGGAATCTCCTAAAAAGGCATATTTTAAATGACCAGGAAGTAACTTCAACTCAAGTTTTGGAGGTTTTTCAATTGATGAACAAAATGATTTATCTTTGCTTATCGTGTCCAGAATTTCAAAACTTTCTCGAACATAGTTTAAATCTTCTTTAAAAAGATCTTCATACTGATATAATTCCTCTTCTTGCTAGTGTGCCAAATCTTGTACTTCAGATTTTTCTTCATAATTAGTTTTGAAATGGCATTCAATCAGATATCTTATAACATCCATTTTATAACATTCATCATCTTTTCCTTTTGCAGGATACTTCATTGATCTTGAAATGTTAAAAGTAATAGTTTGATCATTGATGAACATTGTTAATTCCCCTTTCTACACATCTATCATTGCTCTTTCTGTGGCTAGGAAATGTCTCCCCAAAATGATATGTATCTCTTTATCTTCCTTCATCTCTAGCACAATGAAATCAACAAGAAAGATAAATTGATCCACTTTCACTAGGACATCTTCTATGTAGCACAATGAAATCAACAGGAAAAATAAATTGATCCACTTTCACTAGGACATCTTCTATAAACCTCCTTTAGGGTAAGTTATTGAACGACCTTCTAATTGCAGAGTTACAGTAATAGGGATTATTTCTCCTAATCCCAATCTTTTAAATATTGATAATGACATAAGGTTAATGCTTGCACCCAAAACACATAAAGCTTTCTCATAAAATACATCTCCTATTGCACATGGAATTGTAAAGCTACTAGGATCTTTAAGCTTTTCAGGAAGCTTCTTCTGAATTATAGCACTGCACTCCTCACTAAGTGAAACAGTTTCATTATCTTCAAACTTTCTTTTTCTGTTGAGAATATCCTTCATAAACTTTATATAGGTTGGCATTTGTTCTAAGGTTTCAGCAAATGGAATATTAATTATAAGCTTTTTAAAAATATCTATAAATTTTGAAAATTGCTTATCCAACTTTTGTTGACGAAGTTTCTGAGGAAATGAAGGTGGTGGTTTTTCTAAGTCAATTTCAAGTGGAGAAATATGTCTTTCAGAATCATTTGGAGCATTCTCTTTTGATTCTTCAATTTCTTCTATCTCTATTTCAGTTTCTTTTTTAATCCTACATTCCAACTCTCTTCCGCTTCTAAGTTGAACGGCTTTTACTTGCTCTTTATTCTGGTCTTTCAGATTTGTTTTAGTATTACTAAGAAGTGTTCCTTGTAAATGAATTTGTGATTTATCCAAGTTGATTCTCAATATTTCTAATTGTGGCTCCTTAACTTTATAACTGATTTTTCATTTGTAACACCACTTCTTCTATAGATAACTTCTCCTTCTTAAATTGTGTTTTACTTTTAAAACTTGGAGGATAAGTAGATCTATAATTATTATTCCCTTGGTTGTTCCAGTTTCCCAATGGTTTGATTGTTCCCCCATTGTTGATTATTACCACCCATAGTATTATTCTAGTTAAAGTTGGGATGGTTCTTCCAACCTGGGTTATAATAATTTGAGTATGGATTATTATGCTTGTTATTTATAGCATTCAAATTTTCTAATAATGTTTGAGAATCTACCATTTGACCTAATGAATTATCTTCAATCATGGAAGTTGATTGAGAAAAATTCATTCCAAATTGGTCTAACTTCCTTGAAATTGCAACAACTTGATTTGCCGACATAGTAAATGCATCATATTCATGAATATTAGCTACTTTTTTTGGATTCACCCTCTCAGAAGGCCATTGAAAATTATTGGTAGCAATTTCTTCAATTAAAGCATAAGCGCCATGAAATGGTTTTGACATCAATGAACCACCAGCAGCGGAATCGATAATATATTTAAGAGATCAAACTAATCTATTACAAAAAGTTTGAATAATTAACCAATATGGTATAACATGATGTGGACACTTTCTTAAGAGTTCTTTAAATCTTTCCCATGCTTCATAAATAGATTCCTCTTCAAACTGNCGACATAGTAAATGCATCATATTCATGAATATTAGCTACTTTTTTTGGATTCACCCTCTCAGAAGGCCATTGAAAATTATTGGTAGCAATTTCTTCAATTAAAGCATAAGCGCCATGAAATGGTTTTGACATCAATGAACCACCAGCAGCGGAATCGATAATATATTTAAGAGATCAAACTAATCTATTACAAAAAGTTTGAATAATTAACCAATATGGTATAACATGATGTGGACACTTTCTTAAGAGTTCTTTAAATCTTTCCCATGCTTCATAAATAGATTCCTCTTCAAACTGATTAAAATATGTAATATCATTTCTAAGCTTCACAGTTTTTTATGGTGGAAAATATTTAGCAAGGAATTTTTGTGTTAAATCACCCCAAGTTCTGATAGATCTAGGTGCTAACGAATTCAACCACATCTTAGTTTTATCTCTCAGTGAGAAAGGAAATAATCTAAGTCTTATGACATCATCTAATATACCATCATATTTAAATGTAGCGCACAATTAAAAAATTTTTGGCAAGATGTAAATTTGGATCTTCACTTAGTGATCCCCTAAACTGATTATTTGATACCATTTGGATAATAGCAGGTTTAAGTTCAAATTAATTAGCCACTACAGTAGGTTTTTGAATACTACAATGAAGTTCATCTACAATAGGGTTGGATAGTCTCGTAAAGGTATAAAATCTTGATGAATTTCAGCATTTTGATTGTTTTATTTTGACATTTCTGTATTTTTTTTTAGATTTTTCAAAATTTTAAATTTTTTTATTTTTTTTTTATTTTTTAAATCAATTAATTTCTCCCCGACAATGTCGTTAAAAACTTGATCCCTGATACTGCTTATATGCAAAAGTATAACAATATATCTGATTATATTCTTACTTATATTTTCTTACTTTGCAACAGAGTCAAAAGTTAATCCTGAAGAAAATATGAATTTAACTCTTTAATTTATATATTGAGATATTACGCAAGTATACTTATCATTATCAAGTAATATAGAAACTTTTGATTAAGCCCCGAATTCGAACCCATAGGGAAAATATGCAATATGCGCTATTGAACAACAAACCTTTTTTTTAAACAAAGACAATTACTAAAACTAAAGTTGTATTCACTAATAATTAAAATTCAAATCTTTTTTGTGTTTTTGATATTTTGACAAAACTGTAAAAACTTCTAAAGATAACATGAGTTTATGTACAGAAAAACACTTGCTATGAAAATACACTTTTCCTTATCATGAATCAATAATAATTATAGAAATTCTGTTGTAGAAGTAAGCAAATTGTGTTGTGCCAAAAATGAGCAATTATATTCTTTACCTTTACTAAAGATGTTATAAAGAACATTAGCTAATTTAAAGTTTGAATAGTTCTAAAGATCGGCTAGGTAGAGAAGATACCAACTCTCACTCTAGAGTTCCCTCGATTCCCACACTTGATATGAAAATATATTTTTTCTTATCATGAATCAGTAATAAGTATATGAATTCTGTTGTAGAAGTAAGCAAATTGTGTTTTGCAAAAAATGAGTAATTATATTCTTTACTTTTACTAAAGATGCTATAAAGAACATTGACTAATTTAAATTTTGAATAGTTCTAAAGACTGGCTAGACAGGGAAGATACCAGCTCTCACTCTAGAGTTCCCTCGATTCCCTCCACCTGGGGGCTAGCATCTCGTATCAGAACATAAAACAATAAACTAAGTTGGGGGCTTTAACTTGTCATTTTAAAGTCCTCTAACTCTACACCCTTCAAAGATTATTTTCCTATTTATTTACAATAAATTGTATGAATTACATTCTTATTCATCCAAGCTCATGTGATTCTTTCCAATTGTTGACTGAGACAATACCAGCTCGGTTCTTACATATTCTCACAACAAATTTTAACATCTGGATAGGCCAGATCAAGAAGTAAATGAAGTTCATAGATTTAAATCATCACAACTTCTTCCAATATTAAAGATCAATACTCTCCACAACTTCCATTAAACACTTTAATTATATATCATTTTAAGTAGAAAGATAAAGAAAACTGCTCAAAATTCATGGAAAAAACAAAACCACACTTTAGTTTAAAAGTAGAAATCATTATCAAACCAACAAGAAGTCTCGATTAAAACCAAAAGTAGTCCAAAACAAAAGATAAAAACTTATCTCAAATCCTCCACCAAACTCTTGAAGTTCCTTTGAATCGTTTAGAAACAAAGATAAAAACTTATCTCAAATCCTCCACCAAACTCTTGAAGTTCCTTTGAATCTCTAAAGATAAAAACTTATCTCAAATCCTCCACCAAACTCTTGAAGTTCCTTTGAATCTCTCTTGTAGTTAAAAAAAAAGATAAAAACTTATCTCAAATCCTCCACTAAACTCTTGAAGTTCCTTTGAATCTCTTCTCCTGTATATCACTTTAAACTCTCAAAATAAAACTAAAAACAAAAAGGAAAAAAAGTAAATTTTGTGGTGCCTGAATCTTACTCTCTCAATAAAACTAAAACAAAAAGGATAACGTAAATTTATGGTGCCTTAAAATCTCTCCAAAACTCTCTCCTTCGAACACTTTTCAGAACTTTCAAGTACACTCTCCCTCTTAAAGCACCCACTTTCAAATGTCTCAACTTCCTTCTTTTATAAATCTCCAAAAGGTCTTCAAAATGTGTTCAAATTTGATGTATTCTCAAAGTGATGCCTCCTTTCGCAAGTCTTTTAAAAATATTTTCGTTTCTAGTGGTCATAACCACCCTCTTTAGCCAATATGTGCCTCAAATATCTCTTCAAAATTTGGCAAAATGAAGAAAACAATCAAATAGTTGCCTCTGACGCTTAAGCGCGAGGCCTCTGGCGCTTAGGCACCAAAACACTTTCGCACAATTTTCACCTCTTTGCTAAAAATTTTATCATTTTTCTCTCCTTTTAGCATTTTCACCTTTTTTACTTGTACCTGAAAGAAAAAAACACATAAATATCTTCCATTAAAGCGTAATATCTCAAAATACTTATAAAAATGCATCTAAAAATACTATATAATTTAGGTATATCACCTACTATAATGAGTCTTAGCCTGGAAGTACGGTCGATCCAAGTTATGCTTGTTAATCCTACTAAATTGTCATTAAACTTATTGATTTACTCTTAAGTTAATTTCGCTAAGCTAATTAAATTGAGAAAGATCAAGAAATAAAAACTACCCTTCCCTCTCAATGACATAAGTAATGTGTATAGGAATGGAACATTTAGAATAGAGGTTGTAGTAAGTGACAAATAGGAGCAAGCCTCTTCTTTATCCTCTTTCGAGTGCATAAAGAAGTTTGGTTTAAACTTGATTAGTGTTTATGCTTGTCCCACTATAAACCCAATTTAAACCCATCAAAACCTATTTCCATATCTATTTGCATTACTCTATGGACTGTTGTTTCTTCACCCACTAGTGCAATGTGATTTCTCCTAGTTGTTAAAGTTATAGCTCTCTCGAGTCATTATGAATTCACAATAAATTTTAACATGTCGCTTCACCAGAAAGATAAGTAAATGAAGTAAAAAGTAAAACCATCACTTTAATGATTAAAAACCTATTTTAAATACAACCAAGTACCCAACAAATATTACTAATTCATCACAAGGGAAACATATAAAGGATTTACTCATGGTGCATGAAGAAAACATTATAATTCATTATCTTATAATAAAGCAAATTCATAAAAAAATGAGTTCATGACCAATACAAGACAATGTAAAATGAAACACTTATCTTTCTCCTTGAGAAACAAAGTGTAAAGTCCTCCCCAAGTGATCTCTGAATGTTTTTTTCATCGGTAACATTAATCCCTTACAATATTCTCTCAAATCTCTCTAAGGAAATGCAATAATATTTAAAACCTAACTGTAAAATCTCATTTTTTGCACCCTTAGGCTTTCTCAAAGACTTTTTAAATGATCCACTCAATGTCTGAACTGCTTTCATGGCTTCTTAACCTCCAAATTCGTACATAACCAGCTGCAGAAATCGCACTAGACAGTTATGGCGCCTAGGTGCCCAATTTATGGCACTTAAGCACCACTTCCTCTGTTTTCATGGGAGAACTCTGGTGCCTAGGCATTGTCTATAGTACCAAGATGCTATGAGACACTGCCTTGGCACCCAGAAAGTGGTGCCTAGGCCCCTGGTAGCCCTATTTGCTCCAATTGTCTCTGTTTTGCTCCAATTTGACTCCAATTGTCCTACATGTTATACTTGCAACAAAAACATAGAAATACCTTTCTCTAAAATTCATTTTCATTAAAAAACAAATGCAATAAATAAATAAAATTAAACATGCTAAAATATATATCAGTGCTCTCATAATGGGAGCATGTTCATCAACTATCGTCGTGCTTTCCCAAGTTTATCGTGTAGGTATGCACGTACCCGCAGATGATGTGTGAATATGAGATTTTGAAAAATTATTTTTTTCATTTAAGATTTTTTACACTATTTTTAAAAGAAAAAAATTGTGTGGTAAAAAAAATTAATACTGCTCATAATATTTTGAATTTTTGCCTCTAAAATTTCCTCACTATTCTCTTTTTTTCTTTGAACTATAAATACATTCTTTGAGCTTAAGAGGAGAGCATAATGTAGGATAATATTCATGTTCTCCATGACAAAGTTATTGCATTCTCTTAAAATAGAAAGGATTGACCATAGTCTTACGATGAGGCACTTGCTTTCCCTTAAAAAAAATTGTTGACAACCTCATCGAGCATACAAGGTTTGGAGGTGGTCAAGGCTCTTAGTCCTATGATAAGCCACAAGTATGATCTTGAAAGTGGAGTTGATTAATCTCATCAGACAAACTAAATTTGAGGGTGATGATGGCAAGGAGATTATTCAGCAATGAAAATGATGTGCACAACAATTGCAATACCAAGGCAACAATGATTCGAAAACGATGATGGTGGCCCGGCGTTTGCAAGATGATATTATTCTGATGGCAATGATAGTTTAGAGGTATGTGCAACACTATGGTGCTCTGATAATCGTGCTTTTAGGATGAATTTGGGTCGACCGCATTAGTTCAATGTGGTGGTAAACCGATGGTGGGGATGTGTTGTGGCGACAACTTTACAACCGTGGTTAGGCATAGTGGTGGCCCCATAATAGTGTGTTGGCACTGTGGTGGTGGCACATCATCAATGGTGGCCTGACAATGGTGGTGGCAGTTGAGCAACTATGATCTAATAATAGTGGTGGTATCAGCAAGGTGACGGTGGTCTGATAGTGGTGGCGGTTGTGGGATGCCAGTGAAAGTGTATTGATTTTATGAACCTTAGACCACATAACAAATAAAATCATTTTATTTTTTGAAGATGAACAATTATTACTCAAAAAACTTGTATTTAAGTGCTAGAGGTCATGCAAGTTGTAATTAGACAACCACAAAAGAGTGATACACGAGAAATGCAGCCATTAATCAATGATGAACTAGCAACATCGGTGTTAGCATAAGTTAAAGGGATTGAAGAAAATCTATAATGAATGTTTGTCTGAGACCATATTTTGGGAGAAGTTCATTTATGATGTTAGAAGTATTAAATCTTAATTTTTAGAGTATTACTCAATACAAATAACATGTATTGAAGAGGTCTGAAGAAATTCAGTATGGATGTTAAACCTATCCTATGTTGTTTGTTGAAGAATGGCTCGACGATGTAAGATGTGTGAATGAGGTTGAGCGTAATCTACCAAGAATTTCTTACTTGTCCTTGTTTGTTAGTAAAAATGTTGTTAAACGATGTTACCAGTGTGGACACGTTTGAGTGTAATCCATCAATAATTTTTAACCTAATCTAGTTCGTTTATCAGAGTGTGACTTTGTAACATTAACCTGTGTGGATAAGGATGAGTGTAATCAACAAAAGATTTTCTTATCTATCTTAAGTTATTGATATGAGCATGGCTTGATGATGTTAACATGTGTATATGAGATTGAGCATAATCCACTAAGAATTTTCACCTTATCCTAAGTTGTTGATCATACCTTGGATTGACAATGCTAACTTGTGTGGTTGAGATTAAATGAAATACACATATGATGTTTGATTTGTCTAATGTTATTTGTTATAGTGTTACTCAATGACAACTTGCGTATAAGTGGTCAAAGAATGTTTGACTAATTTAAGAATTTTTGTCAGAGCATTACTAAAAATTTTTAAGTTGTGCGGAAGATAAATAAAAAAAATCCACCGAAGTAATTTAACCTATCGAAGGTTGTTTATCAAAGGATTAGTCAGTGATATTTGCTTATGTGGAAGAAGAAGAAGAAAATCCATCTAGAATTTTTTATCAATCCAAGTTTGTTTGTCAATGTATTATTCAATGGTATTAAATTGTGTAGAAGAGAACTAGAGTGACATTTTTTATCAATCTGCAGTTGATCATTATAACATCACTCGATAATGTTAATATATATGAAAATTTGAATTATATCCCTTGGGATTGATTGTACCCTGATTGGGAAATGATTATTGTCGCATGGATCCAAAATAAAAGTTAAAGTTGGTATGTATTCAGAACATTACCACCCTTTTGAGGTTAAGCCATGTCCTCATCTTGAGAACAGAAGTCTAACTAAGACCATATGTAAAACTTAAACCATTATGATAATTTTTTTATTGAATTTATGGAAAGGTTTGAGAGAACTAGCTATTAATATTATATTGGATACCAAGAACTTGTTTAACTTTTTTCATGTCTAAAAATGTTAACATGAGTGACCATTCAAAGTTATAGAGAAAGTTGTCCCCTATGTTGGAATTAATTCTCATGAACTTGATGTCCACATAGAAGGCAAAGAGACTACCCAACCACAATCGTGCCCTAGGTGTCGACATGAATGACCTTTCAAGGCTATAGTGATGGTTTGCCCAATTTTGAATTGATTCTTAAGAATTGGATAATACATGAACTAAAAAAAAGGTTACCTTGCAACAATTGTGCCCAAGGGACATGAAATATCTTTTGAGATTGTAATGAATGTTGTCTCCCATCTTGACATTAGTTCTCATGAGCTTGATGTCCAAGAGAGATGTTAAGGGATGCCCAGCCATGACCATACTGTAGATGTTGACATAAGCAAGCTTTCGTGACTATAGTGAAGGTTTCTCCAAGCCTAAAATTGATTCTCATAAACTTGATATGTAGGTAGAAAGACCGTCCAATTATTCCTTGCCCAGAACATTAACATAAATGAAATTTTGAGGATATAGTGAATGTTGTGCCTCAACTCTGAATTAATCAACACAAACTTAAAATTATTGGCTTCTATCCCTTGAGCTATCCTTGCGCTTACACATGGGTTGCTTAAATTGATAGACATTAAGATCTTCATTTGTAATGATATTGGCTTCCATGTAGTCGACGAAGTAAGCATAGAAATGGTTCATCTCCCACATTAATGATAAGTGGAAAAACATTGAGTGAAACCCTACAAGGAAGAGCTTCTTTGTAACTCTAGACCCATCCCTTGAATCTGACTAGGTTACATAAATAATCTTTGGAAGTAATCTTTAAGTGACATTTTTTGCAAGATTTGAGCCTTTAAAAATTATTTTTATTTATTGTAAATTGTTCCATAAAGAGCTTGATAACCCCTTCGGAGGCATAAATAGTCCCTTATGGGAGAGAATACAATCAAGTGTGTGCTTGACCTTTGGAAGACGTGGTAAAAATTTAATAAATATTTGCATCTGTCATGATCTGACCCGAGAAATTAGAATTAATTAAGGCAAGAATAAATGGCAGGATAATGAAAGAAAATTTTAAACATTAAGATTTGTCTATAATAACATTCATATATAAAAGAGACATTAAATCTATAATATTCTTGTAAGTAATCATCTAATAAAGTCATAAGATATTACAATCCATAACAAAAGAACACATAAAATAATAAGATGATTAAACAATAATAACAAATAAATTGTTACCTATTATCACTAACATTGTCACTCCTTTTGTAGATCAATCATCTCATATCAGCCAGATCAGTATATTAAATATTTTTTTGAAAATAATAAATAAACAATATGTTGAGTTTAAGCAACCCAGTTAATAATTATTAATTTATTATGCATTTAATTTTATGCAAATATCTAACATGGATGATCAAAGAAAATCTGTTTATAGTAAAGGAATTTTTTTAAAAAAAATTTTTACAACCACCAACTATGGTCTATGTGGTCAGTTATTACTGCAAATTTCCATTGTTATTTTTATGACCAACATATACTATTGCAGTTACTAATTACGATCTATGTGGTTACTTACTATTGCAGCTTTCAACTATGGTCTATGTTGCCAATTGATGCTCTTGTAGCTACCAACTATGACCTGTATGACCAGTTACTATTACAACTTCTAACTATGGTCTTTGTGACCAACTGATGCAATTACAACTATTGCCTACAGCATCTACGACCAACTGTCACTATTTCATCCATTGATTATAGTCTTTATGACCAACTACTATCCTCGTAGCAATCAACTATAAACTTTGTGACTAACTATTGCTATTACAACCACGCTTGTTGCAACTTAATTATGACTATTATAGCTAAATTACTAGTTTACATATTTAATTATCATAATTGTAATTTCATCTTCTCCAATTCTGAAAAAGAGTGAACCAATGTATTTACAATCAAATAGTGAATTATTTTAAATGATCTAGATCCCATGATTTTTTTTCCTTTATAGATTTTTTTCACGTAGAAAATTTTGGAATCTTCTTCTGATACTTTTTTTGTTATTTGTGGGTGTGTTAGATTTTTGTGCAATGCTAGAACATTAATTATCACTCTACTGTGACAAATCTTTCATCAAGCAACAATCCTTCAATCAATTAAATTGCTTAAATGAACATCAAAATTAAGAAAATCATGATAACAAAACATGTAATAAAAGAAGAAAGATTGAACACATTAAAATCGTGTAAGTAAATGCTATCGTAGGTAGATATAATGGCAGTGTTGCAAGAGCTCATTGCGATGTTTGCAAAAATGGAAGATGAAGTAGACGAGATTAATCATGAGGCGGTTGAAGAGAGAGTGGTTAATGACGAGAGATGGGATGGGCAACATAGGCTAAATGTTATTAGACTAAGGAGAGGGTTTGAGGGACGATATTAAAAAAGAATATTACAGAGTGATTTTTCATTGGAGTATCATGATTTGAGCTATATGGTTGTAAATAAGAGATTTCACAAGTTTGATATATAAATATTAAGAGAAATTTACATACATATCACATAATTCTTATATAATTATATGCCTAACACTAAAAATTTGAGATTTGCATTAACAACACCTTGGTGTCATAAAACTGTGCATGAAAATGTGTGCTTTATTTTTAAAAACACAATAATAGTGGTATTTTTTATGCAATGTTAAATTTTTGAGTGTTATGCATGTAAATATTAATGTTAGTGTTAGATGTGTAAATACTTAAAAATTGTGTGGTATGTATGTAAATGTCCCCATACTTTTTTCCAAAGCGTAACTTTTGCAAAGGGCACTCCACAAACCCTAATAGTCTTACCAAGGACGTTTTGAAGTCAGCTAAGGAAAAATATTACCTCATGCAGAGTCCAATGAGAAGAAACCGACAGATCAAGGGGGGCCCATTGCCCAAAAAAGTTAAAAAAACACTTATTTAGCATGACCTAGCATGAAGCAATAACCCCAACGCGGACAACCAATTCTAGCCCTCCAAAGCGTCGAACCAACAAAAAACACCTTTATGAAATATTTAGGCATTATGTTCGTCTTTGATTTTCGGTTTTCGGTGGTTTGGAGCGTTCTTCGTTGTTTCGTCTTTGGCGGTTTCCCTTTCTCTTCGGCAGAAATACCTAGGGTTTTCTAAACGGTTTGACTTCCTCTTCTGCGCAAGACATAGTGGTTATAAGTTGAAGCATTGTGTCATTCAACAATGCCACGATTTAAAGCTTTGTTTTTTCCTTTCCACTTGCTAGCACATGACAATGGAAGGTCGCAAGGGAACTGAAGAAGCCAGCGACTGCCAAAATATATTGGTTCATTAATATAATCATTTTTTTAACAACAAGCTATATTTGTAATATTAATAAGTTAAATGGGGTTCATTAACAGTCCTGACATGTTCATATGATTCATTAACTTTATGGTTGATTAATATAATCATTTTATTAAATAATTGGGTGATTCATTTGATTCAATGATTGATTGATGAATGTATTCAATGATTGAGTAACACATGAATAAGACAATAATAAAACCTCTATAACACCTCAATTCACATCAATACCACCTCAATATACCGCAGTAACACAACAATAACACCTCACTAACCTCAATACCACATATATTTGAGTAGCACATGAATAAGACAATAATAAAACCTCTATAACACCTCAATATCACATCAATATATCATAATAACACAACAATAACTCCTCACTAAATCAATATCACATTTATTTGAGTAACACGTGAATAAGATAATAATACCACCTCTAAAACACCTCAAGTTACCTCAATACCAACTCAATACATCACAATAACACAATAATAACACCTCACTAACTCAATACCACATCTATTTGAGTAATACATAAGGAAGTCAATAATAAAACCTTTATAACACCTCAATGCACCTCAATACCACCTCAATACATCACAATAACACGACAATAACATGTGAATAACACATTATGAGAATATTTCCCTTGTTATACTACGAAAACATGGTGATATTCCCCATGTGTTATATATCTGCAGTATGAAAATCTTCTTTGTATTATAACACGTTGTTAGTCGAATATTCCCTAGGTGTTTTATGGTTATGTTATGGGAATCTTCCTCGTATTATATCACGTCGTTAGGGGAATATTTCACACGTGTTATATCACTACATTATGAGGGGAATATACCCCCATGTTATACCGCAGTTTAAAGAAATATTCCCCCCGTGTTATGTTGTGATTTAAAATGAGTTGTTTTAAAATGTGATGTGTTATAGAGTGATTTAAACTGCATTATTTTGAAAATCAATGTGTTATTCAACGGTTTAAAATGAGTTATTTTTTAAATCAACGTGTTGTTCCGCGGTATATGCATTGATGTTGTGTTATGGAACAATTTGAATGTATCCCGTCGTGTAATGCTAATGTTATGGGCATTATCCTTCTATGTATATACTATTTATATTATTACAACATATATTAATAGTATAATATAAATAGTATTGTAATACTAATAATTAATATTACTATTACACTAATATTATAGTTAATATATATTAAATAATTATAATTATATTAAATATTTTTTATTATGCTATTATATAAATTATTATAAGAGTAGTATTGCTAATAAAATATTATAATATATTTAGTAACTATAAAGTTAATGGTAATATATTATAACAACACAAATATAGTTATAATTATATTAATAAAATACTAGTATATATAATTTATACTAAGATTAACTATATAAACTATGAAATATAATTTCTCAGAATAACCACATTTTGTATTCAAATTACAAACAACAAAATGTATATGCTTAAAAATCATACAGATTACATTATATTTTCAAATATATCAAATTCTAAAGTGACAACTCGAATATATTTACATGTCTTCAAAGAACTGTACAAATTATACAAAAGTGTAAGTGCCTTACCCTATATTCTGGCACTTACATTCTGGCTTCAATCGACCTCTTCAACCTATATAATTCTTCCATGTATTTGCAAACTAATATGTCGCAGTCAATGTTATTGCTTTGAGTGAGTACACCCTTAACAAGTGTAAGTGCCCAACCCTGAAAGCATAGACATCATCTTTTACAAACAGTTTGACCAACAAAGTTTATTGATGTGTTATTTCTTATTTATTGTTATGCTCATGGTGTGTTATTGGTGTAATGATGGCATGTTATTGTTGTGTTATTAGTGTGATATTCGTGTGTTATTGATGTGTTATTGGTGATGTAGTATTGGTGTGTTGTTTTATGTGTTATTGGTATATTATTGATGAGTTGTTGGTGGTGTGTGGTATTGGTGTGTTATTTGTGTGTTATTATTATGTTATTTATGTGTTACTGTTGTGTGATTGGTGTGTTATTGTTGCTATGATAATGATATGTTATTAATGTGTTATTTGTGTGTTTTTGGTTTATTGTGGGTGTGTTATTGGTGTATTACTGGTGAGATTGGTGTATTGATGATGTATTATTGTTGTGTTATTGATGTATTATTGGTGTGTTATCGGTGTGTTATTTGTGAGTTGTTGGTGGTGTGGTATTGGTGTGATATTTCTGTGTTATTTATATGTTATTGATGTGTTGTTGGTGTGTTACTGGTAAGAAATTCACTCTAACAGTGCAAAAATAATAAATGTGTTGGACATACTTATAGCAGCATCTTTATGCATATTGTTGGGCATACAATTGTATAGTCATCATTTTCTGAATTTCAGCTTGCCAACCAATAAAATCCGATGTTGGTTGATACATCTAAAATATATAATATTTTTAGACACATTTTTATACCTATTTTTGAAATATTGCGCTTTAATGGAAGATATTTGTGTGTTTTTCTTTCAGGTACAAGTAAAAAGTTGAAAAATGCTAAAAAAAAGTGAAAAAGGATCAAATTTGGAGCAAAAATGTGAATTTTGTGCAACAGTGTTTTGGTGCTTGAGCGCCGGTGAAACAGAGAAGGCTATGCCTAAGCCCTAGAGGCCCCGCGCTTAAGCGCCAGAGGTAGTTATTTGGCGATTTTCTTCATTTGGTCAAATTTTGAAGAGACATTTGAGGCATTTATTGGCTAAAGAGGGTCTAGGAATGGAAATATTATCAAAAGACTTGTGAAAGAAGACATCCCTTAGAGAATACATCGAATTTGAATACACTTTGAAGAATTTCCAAGGCACCTCTTGGTAAATTTCTAAAAGAAGAAAGTTAAGACATTTGAAGGGGGTGCTCAAAAGTTTTGAAAAGTGTTGGAAAGGAGAGAGTTTTGGAGAGATTTTCAGACACCACAAATTCACTTTATCCTTCTTATTTTTAGTTTTATTGTGGGAGTCAAGAGTGTTGTAAAAGAGAAAATATTCAAAGGAACTTCAAGAGTTTGATGGAGGATTTGAGATAAGTTTTTATCTTTGTTTTTAAACTAATTTTGTTTTTAGACTTCTTGTTAGTTTCACAATGGTTTCTGCTTTTAAACTAAAGTGTGGTTTTCTTTTTTCCATGGATTCAAAGTAGTTTTTTTATCTTTCTCTTTAAAATGATTAGTAATTAAAGTGTTGGATGAAAGTTGTGGAGAGAATTAATCTTTAATGTTGGAAGAAGTTGTGATGATTTAAATCTATGTACTTCATTTACTTCTTGATCTGACCCATCTAAATGTTAAAATTTGTTGTGAGAGCATATAAGAGCCAAGATTGTATTGTCTTAGTCAACAATTGGAAAGAATCACATGATGTTGTATGAATGAGAATGTAATTGATATGATTTAGTGTAAATAAATAGGAAAATAATCTTTAAAGGGTCTAGAGTTAGAGGACTTTAAAGTGACAGATTAAAGCCCTCAACTCTGTTTATTATTTTAGGTTCTGATACGAGTTGTTAGCCCCCAGGTGGAGGGAATCGAGAGAACTCTAGAGTGAGAGCTGGTATCTTCCCTGCCTAGCCGATCTTTAGAACTATTCAAACTTTAAATTAGTCGATGTTCTTTATAGCATCTCTGGTAAAGGTAAAAAATATAATTGCTCTTATTTGACACAACACAATTAGCATACTTCCACAACAGAATTCTTATACTTATTACTGATTCATGATAAGAAGAAATATATTTTCATATCAAGTGATTTTCTTTTACATAAAGTCAAGTTATCTTATTTAGTTGTTATTGTTTGATCAAAATATCCAAAATACAAAAAAAAGATTTGAATTTTAATACTGTGAAAATATCTATAGTTTAAGTAATTGTCTTTTTAAAATAGAAAGTTTGTTGTTCAATAGTGCATATTATATAATTTTCCTGTGGGTTCAATATTCAGGTCTTAATAAAAAAATCCTATATTACTTAATAACAATACGTATACTTGCGCAATATCTCAATATATATAAATTAAAGAGTTAAATTCTTATTTTCTTCAAGATTAAGTTTTTGGTTCTATTGCAAAGTAAGGAAATATAAGTGAAAATTATAAATAAAATCATTATTATATTGTTGCATATAAACAGTCGGGTCAATTGTCAATTATAGTAAGTAATATGATTCCAACTTCGTTAACAATTTCCTTTGTGATATGTTGCAAGAAAGTTGTGTTATTAAATTTCTTATGTATCTGCATAAAAGGATACTTTGAATTAACTGTGCAATGAAGATATGAGTAAAATATATATGGATATATTAAACTTGTGTGATTAACCAATATTGTGCTGTTATATAGAGGTATAACCTGAATAATTCAGGTGACCTGATTGTTCTTTCATGCAATATGTTAGCAAAGACATCGATATGTTCATTTGCAAACCACCTGTTTAATAATACACCCTCCAGGCCCACTCGGTCGATTACAATCTTGAAACCTTTGTTTATAATAAATCATGTATACATCATTAAGAAAGAATCTTCTCATATTAGAATATAAAACTATTGCATAACATCAAAATTGTTGTCAACAGTAACTTACTCCCCAATGTATGTGGCAATGCATTCATCAATTACATCAAGTGTCTCACATGGTATTAATGATCTACCAGGATATTCAATGAAAGATGCCGCAGGTCGAGGCTGTAGAAGAAAACAATAATTATAAACTATGACATGAAAATTATTGATGTGTTTCACTATAAAGAGCTAATTTTTTGTACCGCTATCGCATAGGTGTCTACATGGAAGTTGCTACTCTGACTAGCGATGAATATAAGGCTTCCTACTCCCGGGTTGACTATATGGCTTCCTAATCCAGGGTTGATTATAGGGCTTCCTAAATCGGAGTTGTCATTGCAATCTGTTGATGAGTATATTATCTATTTAGCTCAACTTCATATATAGTTTTCTCTAAGTCAAAAGAATGTACATCTGACAACATTATTGGTTGATCTTTAATCAATCCTATTTCTGACAAACATGATATCCCCAGCTTGCCTCTTCATAAACAACTGTATTAGAGAATTTACATATCATTATTCTACTCCTTCCCTTCTTTCTCTTTTGAAAAAAATTGAATGCATCTCGTTCGTGCATTCTAAATTCTCCACCCCAACATCTGTAGCTATAAAGTTATATGCATATGTTGCTCTAATCCTTGATTCTGTAATTGATCTCAGAACATTTGTATTTACCTCACTTACCTTTCTACTGGAACGCAAAAGATGCTTGTCACTACTTTCAGCTAGAGGGCGGTTATGATTTTCAATGATTTTCTTCACTGTACAATTTCCTTCCACATCAACAACATATCTAACCATGACTTGACACCCAATCATGGTGTATGCTTTTTTAAACTCCACAGTATTGAAGTTTAACTCCTTATAGACAACTTTTCCATAAATAAAATCTTCTGTTTTAATCTTCTTAGAGTTTTGCTAATAGTAGCTATGGTCTTTCTTAACAATAAATCCAGCGTGATGTGCATAGACACAATAGCTTTTGTATGCTTCTTGATCAATGTGGATAACAATGCGAAGAAACATCTTTGCGATTGGATCATTGCACATATTTCCAGACTGCATATTAGCGTACCAATTTAACGATAGTCAGACATAAAACAAACACCACAACAACACCACGAAAATCTACACTAACAACACAATAACACATTGGTCACACCACACTAAAACCACCATAACACCACCATAACACCACCATAAAGATACTAATAGCACCGCAATTGCAACACTTTCATACCAACATAGCAATAACACCACAATAACAAAACATTAACATCATAATAACGCCACAATAATTCAACAATAACATGATAATAATATAACAATAATTCAACAATAACACCACTAAAACAATACAATCCCTAAACCCTAAACCATAACATTACAATAACATCCTAATAACAACAACAACATAGAAAAATAACCCTGGAATAACGCCATAAAACCAGCCTTAACATTATACTAATCATAAACACAAAACCAAAATAACAAACCTATACACCACCATAACACACACTAACTATAAACTAAAAAACATCCCAAAAACCAAGTGGAACCATGATAACACAACAATACAAAACTCAAATCAAAACAAAACAAAACAAAACTAAACTCACATCCAATTGAAAGTGGTTGACATTATTTTCTCATTTTATCACCAATATTTCTTCGTCGCCAGAGAAATCCATCGCACTTGCTCTGAACCCAACGCAAAGACAAGCTAAAAAGACAAAATGTGCTTTTGAGGACTAGCGGGAGTACAAAAATATCAACTCTCTTTTGGGGGATTCATTTGGACAAAAGTTACTTTTTTTTGATTTTTTAGACTTGATTCGAGGTTGATCATGCAAAATAAATACTTTTTTTAATTTTTTTGCGGGGTGGATGACGTAATAATCTCTCCCTCTACTTTCTTCTCATGTTGCTCTTCGTCCGGTCCGGAGTCCGGAGTTTATATTTTTTCGCTGGCCAGAGTCATAGCCAAGCCTTTCCTCGGCAATCGTAACCTGACCACCCGCTCGCCTCAGCAGTCCTCCTGTCTGGACGACGATCTGACTCCCAATTCAGCTGCCATAACGCTCGCGTCGGTTAGGAGAAAATGAGGTTTCCAAGCTTACTCAGAGCTACCAATTTTCTCCGCAGACTACAGGGATTGGACTCCTGCTCCACTTCGACTTCGTCGTCTCCAATTCTATTCAAGTTGCCATTGCAATCGATAAGATCGAGCTTCTCTGCCGCTCCAACTCGTAAATACTCTAGTGGTATGCTATTTCCTTATCTGTTTTCCCTTTGAGAACCTAAGAAAAGAAAATTGTTCTTTTTCTGAATGAATGTTTGGTACTATAGATTTTCTTGAAATGCAATTGAATATCAGGATTCTTTTTATTTTTTAACTTCTGCAGAAGTAAACTTTGGGCCAAAAATTCACCTCATCAATTTTATCCAGTTTTGAATTCGATGTCACTATTTTTTTTCTTCTCTCAAGGGTAAACAAGTTTGTCTTGTTGATAATTCTTCTCTTTTTTTGGATTTAGTGCTTGACATGTTTATTAGGGTTTCAAGGGAGCGAAGCCAGCTTTTGAACCGACTTGAGCTCTAGTTGATTATAGGCTAACAAGCCAGGCTTATCGAGCCTCGAGCAAAAAATCAAACCTGATTGTTTATCGAGCTCTAGGTCGAGTTTTGGGTGACTTGGCTCATGGGCTTGTCAGGTGGCTTGAAAAAGCACAATTTTGCGAGCAACAGGATGTGCTGCGTGCGGAAATTAAAGCCCTATTAGAGTCTTCGATAGCCCTAACCTAAGCATTTCGCAAGTCTCATTTCCTCTGCATCTTGCATCTCTCTCCTCTGTCATCTCTCTCGTCTCTCTCCTCTCTAAGACGAATCGATCTTCATTATCCGGCATAGGTAGGGCTGTCAAAAAAGCTCGTTGTTCGCGAACAGTTCGAATTCAGTTCGCAAGGGAGTTCATGTTCGATTCGTTCGATAAGTAAACGAGAACACAAACAATTTTTTTTGTTCAGTTTGTTAAACAAACCAAACACGAACAGTAATGTGTTCGTTCGTGTTCTATTCTTTATTATTTGAAATATAAAATAATTTCAAATAGTTATATATAAAAAATTTAGGATATTTTAAAAATAATTATTTATTATAAAAAATTATCATATTTTAAATAATTAAATCCTATAATTATAATATATAATAAATTATTAATAACAATAAAAATATATTAGTATTAGTTGTATTAATATAAATATTATAATATTTTAATTAAGATAAATATTATAATATTTTAGCAATTCAAATATGCAAACAAATCTTAATATTTTTGAACAATTCAAATATTGCTCTTTTGTATGTGGAAATATGGTCACGAAAAGCAAAAAATAGTCTGTGGTTACTCAGAACAGTGTTGAAGCTGAATTCCGGTCCATGACCTTGGGGTTCTGTGAAGCCCTCTGGTTACGCATCATGCTCTGTGAATTTCATATGCTAACATCTGCAACTATTTTGTGATAATAAGACTACCATCAATATTGCTTACAATCCAGTCCAGCATGATCGTACCAATCATTTAGAGACTGACAAACACTTCATTAAAGAAAAAAACGAAGAGTAATTTGTGTGGCTTTTGTACCTTCCAGCGGTCAATTAGCGGTTATCCTTATAAAAAATTTTCCTCGACTTTTGTTAAATAACTTCAAATCTAAGTTGAACATGATTGACATTTATGCTTCAACTTGAAGGGGAATATTAGATTTATACGACAATTAAATCCCTAGCCATTATTATTTATTATTTCTTGCGTATTAGCTTGAATTCCCTCATTATGTATTTCCTTTTTTGTTTTATTCTTTTTATATCTCTCATATTTATTTTATTCTGTTTTTTTTTCTTTTCTTTATTCTGTCTATTGTAATTGGGTTCAAATAACCCTTCTTCTATCAATAAAGGTGAGCGGGTCTATTCCAAACTTCAACATCTACAACTGTCTTCCATTTAACCAAATTTCGTCCCTTATTTCCATTATTCTTTTTCCACAAAAATTTTCAACTAATGCTATCAATTTTATTAATGGTCCATTTGGGCACTTAGAAGGACAAGATAAAAAGGGGGAATGAATGATAAAATTATTTTGATAAGAACAATTCAGCCACCTTCCAAGAAAAAATTGCCCTTCTTTGAAGCCTTCAATTTTTTTTTTCAATGATTTGATTTCAAATTTCTTTTAATATAGGTTTTGAACTAAGTGGAAGGCCAAATTTTTAGAAAGAAGTGATTCTAGAGAGCAGCCCAAAGCTTTAGAAATTAATAAACCTTTCTTTTTGCCACCGCCACGGTAAATGAAAAATAGGTTTAAAGAAGCAAATTTTTAGTCCATAAAAATTTTGAAAAAGAAGCAAAATAATTTCTAGTGCCAAAACTTTTGGTCTAGAATTTCTGACAGAATAGGGGTATCATTTGCAAATTGAATATTGTTTATATCGATGTTATTCATATCCTATTGACAACCTTCAATCCAATCTACTTAGGCTGCTGCCCAAACTATCTTGTTAATAACGTCGGGAATTAGTCATCGACTCATTTTATCATGTATTTTCAATGGTAGGCCTTTTCTTATATAATGTGATATATTTTATGCCTAAAACATCTTTATACATTACTTGAGTTGGCTCCTGCTAATATGATGCTGAAAATGCAGTATTTGATACCTGAATGCCATCTTTTTTATATGTTTCTAGTAGTTATTTTGTAATTTTACATGTTTTGTAGTATTTGGCACCAGAATGCTACCCTAAACCATATCACGACATAGCTTACAATGATTCAAAAAAAAAAAAAAAAAATCTAATTGAAAAATATGTATCTTGATGAAAGTAATGATTCTTTAACTTTTCCATGATCCTTTTTTTTTATATTTTTATTTTGTAGAAAGCACTCTCCAACTTTCGCCAGATATCCTTAAGATAATGGAACAAAGCATGATGGCGATGGAGCTGAGAAGTGCTTTTCTTAATGATCAAATTAACCAGGTAACCAACAGTATTGGCTTTCATGATTTCAGGTAGACATGTTTTACTAGATTAATATCATGTTTTCCAATATACAAGTAGTGCTTATTTCTTTACCTTTCTCTATGCTTTTACCGATATGCCCTTAAAATACCAGTATATATTAATTTACATGTAAAATTTCTTATTTACCATTCTTATCTTAGAAGTGTCATGGCATAACATTTAAATTAAGATATAGTTTATACTTTTACATTGTGTGGTCATGCTCCCACAATGATGTGCTTTGATATATCTAGTATAGATTTATTGGTCAAAATAAACTTTCAGTTTTCATCTTCATCCATTTAACAGTCATTATGTATTTGCTATGTTGTCATGGTGTTAAATGATAAATAAATTAAAAGCCTGCTTATACTGCCATATTTCAATTCTGATATCGTGAAGACAGCCAACAGCCACATCAATTGAGTATTCAAGAGCCAAAAAGGAGCTCCGGAAACTTGAGAGCTCTTTGGAAGTAATTAAGGGAGTGAGGGCCAAAAGGAAGGTATGTTCAATTTGTTTCTTTTTACATGTATCATTTTGAATGGTTTACCACTTTTTGAAGTATTGTTTAAAAAGGCGTTTGAGGCTTATGCCTAGAAGCGTGTCTCCAACCGAGACGCATAGAAAAAACTTCGAGGCTTAAGCTCAATATCACCACTGAGGCTTACACCTTTTACGACTAGGACATGCATCTTGAGGCTTTATGTCTTATGGCGTTTGAGGCAAGGCCTTAAAGAAGTTATACAAAAAAGATGTATTATATTATATTATGTTATGTTATGTTATATTATATTATAAAATTTTATATATATTTGATATAATACCTCAAAAATATAAAAAAATGTATGATTACTTGGTTATGTTATTAGTTTATTCTTTTATTATAAATTATATTAGATTTCAGATTAATTGATATTAAGAAGAAAATTATACTGAATGAAAAATATTTTAAAGTTACAAATGAGATATAATTGGATGATAATACATATGATGATTATTTTGAAAATGATGAAAGCATAAATGAGGTCATTATGGAACTTGAATCCCATGAAATATTTAAATTTTAAGTGATTGACTACTTAGAATTATATTTCAAACTTCTATTTTATATCAATATTTAGTATTAAGTTTATGATTTATATCTTTATGGTAATAAATTATATCAACTTACAAATAGTTGTTCATATTTTAATTTTTTTTTTCTTGAGGCTTACGTCGATCATCTGATGATCCGATCAATAGAGCAGATGTTTAAAATTATACTTATGTTAACAAAGGCAAAGGTAGACAGATGAAGACTTTGGCTTATTGTATAAAAATGATCTTAATTTATTAGAATTAAATGAAAATATGACACTAAATAAGACGCAATGGTGAAAAAGGACTCATGTAGCCGAACCCACGTAGTGGGATTAAGGCTTTGTTGTTGTTGTTGTTGTTGTCCTTGTCCTGAGGCTTACGCCTCACCTCGTTAAGGCAAGATGCCTCAATTGCCGATTTCTCCTTTTTAAACTTTGCTTTGAAGTCTTTGCAATTTAAACATTAACTTTTGCTGTTTTGTCCTGAAAAATCATCTTTGTGAGCTGTGGTATATTTGCTAAATTTTAAACTTTTTGGATAAATATGCTCATCCCGATTTTTCTTCATTTCGTCATATTCATATGGCCATTGTGATATGGTTGTCAAGCTTAGTTTTACTACTACCAATTTAATAAGTAAGGAGTTATGCAGTTAAAAGGTTCTTTAAATGTAAACATTAATTTTAATGATTATAAAGATAAAATAAGATTGCTTCATCTAAGTTCATCTAAAAGACCTTGGTGCACAATGGAAGCTGTGCATACACTTTTCACACTGTTTTCCTGGCCATCTTTTCGTCCATTATTTTTATTTCATGAAATGTTTCTCACTGAGACCAAATTAATTACCATCTGCACTTCTAATTATTGGTATTTTATATCTTTCTTTTCTATGCTGCATTTCTCTTTACATAACTGAAAGCAATTTGTTGTTTGTTTCAATGACCATTGATGTAAGTGTCCTATAATTTCTTTGCACTTTTAAGCTTTCTCTAAATTATGTTCAATTAGAAATTCTAACAACTAAATAAATGAAGTGAATTTGAATCCTAGGGGTTTCAGTTATACCATACATAACCTTTCTAATGGGGAAGACCTGACATTCTAATTTATAGGAGATTGAAAGCCTGCAGTCATTAATGTCTGACTGTCCAGAAGATAAAGATATGTGTGACATAGCATCTGAGGAATTAGCGGAGGCTGTTGAGGAAGAGGAAAGGTTGTTACATTTATTGCTTAAATCTTTGCTCCCAAAGGATGATGCTGATGAAAAGGATTGTATTCTTGAGGTGAGAGCAGGTAATATGTTGTTTTTCTAAGGGCGCATTTACGTACATACCACATAATTCCTCTTTATTTACATATCTAACACCTAAACTCTACTTTTCACATTTATACCACCCAAAAAAGTGAAATACATCTCATACATTGGCAAGTTGGCATTAAAATTGAAATTTAGGCGTTAGATGTGTAAAAACACTCGAATTAAGTGGTATGTCTGTAAATATTTCTTTTTTAATTGAATACATTTTGATCTCTAGATGGAGGGTTAGCTTCTTACTTAAAAGAATCTTCCAAATTTATAACCTTTAATGTTTTCTTATAGGGACTGGAGGAGAAGAGGCATCTTTATTTGCAATGGATATATTCAAGATGTATGTTTTGAACTCTTTTTCTTTTATTCTTTTAGGAGCATTTACATAAACACCTCCTAATTCTTATATATCTAACAAAACTTTTCTTTTTATATTTGTATCACCCAAATCTTTCATATCACATCAAAAATTTCAACATTTTAACTTTTAAAAAATGAAATACACCTTTTCATGCATAGGTAAGAAGGTTGTATGTAAAAATTGAAGTTTAGGTGTTAGATATGTAAATACATAGGATTTTAATGGTATGTATATAAACCTTCCATTCTTTTAATGTGCATGGAGTGAGTTTTTTAGTTTATGCGGCTTGGGTCTGTTTTGACTCAGGTATGAGAAATACTCCCAGAAAAAGGGATGGAGATTTGAAGTTATTGACATAATGGAGTCTGATTTGAAAGGTTACAAGGTATCTATCTTCTCCCATATCTGCTCCTAAATTCGCTCTAAACTTTTATATTCAGTTTTCAGTAAAATAATACAAAATCGTTGTTTTTAACTTTCCGTTTAGGTTCCATGAGATCCTGTTATTTTTGAGTTGGTTCATAAAGCATGTTATTATTTACTATAATTAGCTTTTTTATTATAGGAAGCTAGTGGAACAGTGTCTGGAAGTGGTGTATACGGGAAGCTCAAGTTTGAGAGTGGCATTCATAGGGTCCAGGTGTTTTTAAGAGCTTCTAAATGTATTATTTTCAGAGTAAAGCCTAAATTAATCCCCTGACTATTAAGAAGTGTCCAATTTATTACCTAAGTTTTAAAATACTCTAATTTAGTTCCGGATTATTAAAAGTGCTCCAAATTGGTCATAAAACATATTTTCTGTTAATTTTAATTGTTCCTTTCTCGTTTTGAAAGATAATTCCATCTATTTGCAAAATTCACGAATTAGATTCACCAAGGGTAATTCTATCAATCACGTAATTTTTTCATGCATATACATAATATTTTAAGAGTAAAATAAATTTATTAATTAGATTTTTAAGTTAATTTTAAATATTTTAAAACACAGTTTTTTAATAAATAATATTAAAATTGAAAAATTCAATTAAAATCAAGTTATTCATATAATTTCAGATTGAGTGAGTTTTTTATCACATAATTCTTGATTATTTCAAAATTTTTTCTTTGAAACAAAGTGATCACTCGTGAAAAGATTTATTAATGCAAATTAAAAATTATAACTTTTCAACAACAAATAACAAAAGAGATTTTTATACAAACCACATAATTTTTGAATAATTAAAAATGAAAATATCCTTCAATTCATGCAAAACACCGCCAAATTTACGAAAAATATGATTTAGGATCGATTTGGAGCACATTTTAATAGTCTGGGACTAAATTGAAGCATTCTAAAACTATGAGACTAAATTAGACACTTTTTAATAGTTGGGGGACTGTTTTGAACTTTTACTCATTATTTTCATTATCATCCTAAAATATTGCATTATTTATAATTTAATAATTATTTTTCTGATGTTTTGGTAGCGAGTGCCTGTAACAGAGAAGTCAGGGCGTGTCCATACTAGTGCAGTATCAGTTGCTATACTTCCTCAGGCTGATGAGGTGAGTATCATTTTTCTGTGTGTTTTTTTTTGATTTTTTTATTGAAGTCAAGATATTTTGATGTTAAGTGTTTTGAAGTAGTTGAAGTTGATTTTTGAAAGTGAGCTTCATTGATATCTACTTATTTTATATGAATTCGGTTGTACGAACCCGGTTTCTATAATTATTTTGGACTAACTTTGTTTCACAACATTCAAGTTAAATTAATATTTTAGTTACCTAGTGACACTTTTTTTAGTCTTATTAATAAGACGATTTTGTATTCTAATATAGTTAATTGGATTAATGATGTTTTAATCAAATTTGCAAATATTATAATTTTATTTTTATATAGAGTTAGGAGAACTCCTTTCTCATTTAATTAAAAAAAGAGGGATTTTTTTCCTACCACACAATTCTTATGTATCTACATATCTAACACCTAAATTCTAATATTTTTTTATATGAAATTCAAAGCTTTTGCACCAAATCAAAAATACTACAAATATTAATTTTTTCTAAAGCAGAACACATCTTTTTATGCACATGTTTTGATGTGATTATGATGCTAATGTTACAGATGTAACTATCAAAGTTTAGGTGTTAGATATGTAAATACATAATATTTGTGTGGCATGTACATAAATCCCCCTTAAAAAATAACAATTACCCAAAATAAAAGAAAAATGAAACAAATAGTCGTGAATGAGAAATAAAATTAATTAGAGGGTGAGAAGATCGAAATGATCTGAAGACTAGCGCTTCTTTATAAAATAAGACTGATCATTGGTGAATTCTCCCTTAGCGTTGTGAATCCATAAATAACTAAGGTTGATTAAATTAAGGGAAGGGTGTTCCATTCCTCTTTGTTTTGGAAAAACAACTGGCATTCCTTCCATTTAGATGGTATAAATAGGAAGAAAAAAAAAGATAGTACCCACACATTTTTTTATTTTTTATTTTTATATGAACACATCTCAACGAAGAAAATATAGTTCAAATTTTCTATATGTGTACATTTATAAAAAATATTATAGCGCCTCCCCCAAATATGTGAGATGGTATTGCTACACCAGAAAATATGGAAATCATTGTCAATCTTATCTCAACACATGCCACATGCAGCATTATTATATTAAGAATATCTTTATTTGATAAGGAGATCTTTCTAGAAATTACCGTCATAAAGAGAAAACTAGATAATTTGCAATTTTAAGAAATTTTAAGAGGAATAATAGAATTCTAAATAGAAGAGCCAACTTGAGTACACACACCACTATCCATTAGAAAAAAAATATATATGAGCAACTAACCAAGAAAAGACCATAGTGACAGAGAAGCCTGGGATGTCCTGATGAAATTCAAGTTTAAACTGATTGAGAATAGATAGGAATTGTTTCTCTCTATCACTGAGGTGAGAAGGAATGTCACCTTTTCAAAAACCATGCCAAACACTAGTGGAAGATTGAAGAGAAGCAATAGAAATGTTATAACATCTAGTAAAGGGGGATAAATCATTGAATTGACAAGAAAATTGGAGTAGTCCTTTTTTTTTTCCCAAATATTAAATTTTCTACTGTCGTGAACTTTTCAAAAAATACTGAGAAAAAAATGGTGAAAAGGTTTAGAGACCTCTTCTATAATCAAGCTAGAGGCTTAGAGCAAAGCTGAACAATAGCTGATTAGAAATTTATAGGATTAAAATTACTACAATACTTTTTTTTGTATGATTGATCCAACAATATATTCATTGTGACATAGAGTTGATTTCTAAATGATAAGCCCATCTGTATCTTTATGTCTATAGATGATCTTCCACTTGATGAGTTTAAGACCACCTCCTTCATCATTGCTTTTTTAAGAAAACAGTTTTCTAGCTCCATCAATTTTCTTGGTAAACCAAGATGGAATAAATAAATAAATAAATAAATAATGGAAAGGTATAGAAGAAAGCATAAAATTAATAAGCATAATTATACCACCTTTGAAAGTGCGGAACTTTTCAAGAAGATAGCTTAGATTGTATTATTTTAATGAGAGGGTCCCAAAATCCATCTAAAGATTTCTGTTACCCAAAGGATTCAAGAGCACAAAGCAAGAAGATTAAGCAACCCATTTTGTATTCCACGATTAATAAAAGAGGAATTGAAGTAATTATATTTTAATTGAACTTATCAAGAAATAGATAAAATATTTGTTAAATTATGAGCTTGAAATGTAGTATCACAAAACAGTAGTTTTTGTTAAATCAATGTAATATCCCGACCATTAAGTAAAATTCAAAATAAATAATCATTTAATTTAATTTTCTTGTAATTTAATGATTATCCTAATTGAATCATTATTTATTTCTTACACGATAATTAATTATTCTTATTAATATTGCTTTATTAATCTGTAGCTGATTGTCTTAATTTATTGTCCTAGTAAGCTTTATTTAACCATTTTCACATAATTTTTTATAGTATTATAATACTGTCTTACATAAAATTAAAATCAAAATGTGAATTTGAAGTCCTTATAAACGAATTCCACGTCTCATCATTATGATGGATCTGTTCCAAAATAAGTAGAGCTCATTTTCATTCATTTTCAAGGGAGCAAACACTGAAACTCTATTTCAGAGTTCTGATACAAACGCTCCTGGTCAATGTGTTAAAATTTGAACAAATTGACCATTAGTCTCACTTCTCCGTGTAAATTTACGTTTTGTGTTTTATTGCATGTTTGTGACAAGTTGTAAGCTTGTTTTGTTTTTTCTTTTTGGTCTAAGCTACACTCACTTTCTTAGTTTTTTTTGCCGATTTATTGAAAAGATTACAGATAAATTTTAACGGCAGTGCTTATCGAATAAAACATACTTTCTGTAACAAAGTTAAAAAAATTTGCAATTAAATCCTTGCTGTATTACCTTGGAGGCTAAAAAGGGGGATGTTTTGTTGGTTTAATGTTTACAAAAAAATTATTTACAAAGATCTTGCCGAGTACTTTTAGAAGAAGTCTTACTGCAGCAATTTCACCAAATTATTGGATTGACAAGTGCTGTTTGACTTTACTTGATACAAATAAGGTTAGTTTGGTAATGTGTTTATTTTGATTTGCATTTTACATTCACAAAGCGAGTTGCACCACAAGCTTTTATGAAACTAAATATTTTGTAAGAAGTGTGCGATTTATCTGCTTTTCTTGAAAATGTTAATCACCAAGTTATCCATATTTTTTTTCTTGCACCATAATATATCTTGCTTATGTTTCTTATTGATTTTTTTCAACTTTCCTTATTCTGGAAGCCTTGATTTTCTTGAAGCTGATAAAAGTTCTTATTTCTGTCTATCCTTTCTTCTCTTTTTCCATTGTCTGTCCTCACCTTCTCTATCATCTCTTACATTAAAATAGTCATGCTTTCCAAGTATGCCATAGACATTTTCTATGGTGATTCTGCAGGTTGAAGTCCAGCTACGTAATGAAGATCTGAGGGTCGATACTTACAGATCCGGTGGAAGCGGCGGCCAGTCCGTAAACACGACAAACAGTGCTGTTCGGATCACCCATATTCCAACTGGAATTGCCGTGGCAATACAAGATGAAAGGTCACAACACATGGTATTCAGCAAAGCTTTTCATTTTTTTTCAGAATTAATAGAAAAATCTGGTTTTTATGATGGCATTCAGAAAAATATTCATTTTCTTTTAAACTTCGTGGCAAATTTTGGGTTTTTATGATTGGCATTCAGCAAAAGGCGTTCGGGAAAATTTTTGATTTCTTCAGATTTCATTGCAAAATTTGTGTTTTTATGATCCTTAAATAATTACTTATTTCATCTCTCCTCAACTAATTACCTGTACATAATCTTATCTCGTCATAGAATAAGGCTAAAGCACTCAAAGTGCTAAGAGCCAGACTGTATGAAATTGAAAGGTCCAGACTTCACATGAACCGTTCGAAGCTTCGCTCAGAGCAGGCGAGTGCCCGTTTATTCCTCGCGAGCTTCTCGTCGCACTATCATGGGCTAAAATATTTTCCATTTTGCTCTTCGAACAGATTGGAAGCGGCGATCGATCGGAGCGGATTCGAACGTATAATTTCCCACAGGGACGAGTCACAGATCATCGAGTTGGGATCACTCACCATGCTATTGAGGATGTCATGGAAGGTGAGAGCTTAGATGTTTTCGTAGACGCCCTTCTCTTGCAGGAAGAGATGGACGCCATTGCCACCTTCAGCGCCTAATCATCTTTTTGCGGTATGCTATGTGAAATATATTGCAAATTTTGTTCTATTTTATTGGTTTTATATGTTTATTAATCTTGTATACATTGGAAATTGTATACTAGTTATTCAATGTTTTGTATTGGATTATATACTGGTAATGAAATAATTTGATGGGTTTAGCTGTACAGTGTACCTTTTGGTTTTTGGCTCTTTGAGCTTGATATGAACTGTAGGATCGTATCTGAGTGATTACTCTAGATCAAGAAGAGATCAAGCTGAGGTGTACTGTATTAAATAAAGAGAAAGAAACCATCAAATTGAGGGTATCAGTGTTGAGAGTATTGGTTAGGGGTGTCAAAAAAGTACCTGGCAAGCCAACTCGACTCAAATCCGACTCAAAAAATCCGGTTTCGAGTGGACCCAATTAATTTTTGGGTCGCGTTTGGTCCAAACCCCAACACAATTAATTTTTTGGGCTGAGTTTGGGCTGATCCGCCAAATCGAAACTGACTCACCAACTCAAAATTGACCCATTAAAATAAAATTGGCCCAAATTTGACTCTAAATTCACCCGAAATTGACGCAAATTACTATCTGTCGGCGCTTAAAAGGGGAGAAGATTATGTTTGGGGGTCGCCCGTAAGAAGCTGTCGGCAGCCGGAATTGAAATCCCGTCGCCCGCTTCGGAAGGACTTTTNAACATCCGTTTGGTCTGCGAAACCGTTTTTTTTTCCGACAAGTTCCCCTATTTAATACAAAGAGTTAAATATGGTTTATTTTAAGCTGGGTTCGGAAAAACTCCCTATAAGGGCAAGCCCCTATAGTTAATTACGAGTTTATTTTAAGCTGGGTTCGGAAAAACTTCCTATAAGGGCAAGCCCCTATAGTTAATTACATAATTAAATAGGGATTATTTTAAGCTGGGTTCGGAAAAGCTCCCTATAAGGGCAAGCCCCTATAGTTAATTACATCGGTCACCTAAGAAAACTCTCGATAAAAATCAGGGAATAATGTCTTCAAAGAGGTCAAAAGGTGCTCGGAAAAGCTCCCTATAAGGGCAAACCCCTATAGTTAATTACATCTTAAATGACCGAAGTCGGCTAGGTTTAGAAAAGCTTCCTATAAGGGCAAGCCCCTATAGTTAATTACATCTTAAATGACCGAAGTCACCTCCTATAAGGGCAAGCCCCTATAGTTAATTACATCTTAAATGACCGAAGTCACCTAAGAAAACTTATAAGGGCAAACCCCTATAGTTAATTACATCTTAAATGACCGAAGTCACCTAAGAAAACTCCTCGATAGAAAATCAGAGAATATTATCTTCAAAGAAGTCAAAAGGATAGGACTTTTCAACGAAATCGGACGAAGAGGTGTGGTGATTTCAAAGAGGTCAAAAAGATAGGACTTTACAACGAAATCGGACGAAGAAGGTGTGAAAGGGGGTCAAAAGGATAGGACTTTTCAACGAAATCGGACTAAGAGGTGTGAAAGGGGAAATGCTCAAATATGGAACATTGTTAAGGAATCCAAATAAAGAGAAACTAGGGGAGGCCACAGATCCTGAGGAGAACTTCAGTGACTTCCCAGTCTATCATATGATTTGACTCCAATTTTGAGAAGAAATTATTAAAGTGTTTCATCCTTCAATTTTTATTTAATTAGGACTTATATTTGCGTGACAGGGCCGCACAAATTGCCTAGAAGATATGAGAGTTTACGTCGTATCAGACGACAACCTCGGAACCTAGAACGAGTTAGGGCTTAAATCGTACAACAGAGCTATACGAATGCCTAAAGAAAAGAGTGGAGGATTTATGTTGCGCTAGGCGAACAACCTCGAAAACCTATGGATTGTTGTTTAATTTCTAGGAAAAGGAATGATTTTGCTGAGGAAGGCATGCTCTGCTGTTGAAGATGGCCGTGCTGCCCACTGCGCTGGCTCCAAGCTCCTCGACGTGACGAGTTTAAGTTTTCTAGGGTGTCAAGTTATAGAGTCAAATCAAACGGCCCTATGGTTGTGGTCCTCTAAACATCCTATGTAAAAAAGGTAAACATGTTTAAAGTTATAAAATGTAAAGTGTGCGATGCAGGAACGAACAGTAGCATGCAAGTGAAACAGTAGTAGGCAAAAAACAGGAGCAGTACAACATGCTATATATGAAAGACAGTAGCAGGTAGAAACAGGAGCAGTACAACATGCTATATATGAAAGAGAGTAGCAGGTAGGAACAGGAGAATTAAGTACTGTAAAATGTAAAGCGAACCTGTACGCCCGTGAGATTCGATGTCCCTTAAGCATAGCAAACCTAAATACATCTCCAAAAACAAAATCTGGAAGAGAACGTCATCCAGGAAATCCGAGGAAGGGCGGAAAACTCGAGAAACTCGACGAAAAAGACTCAAGTAAAAGAAAATCCTCAAAATTCCTGGAGAAATCACGAAAGACAAGAAAAGTAACAGGAATATCTCGTCCCCAAAACTTCGATAAAACGAAAAGAAAACTCGGACAAGGGAGACCGCAAGCATTCGTATGGGACTAGACTCAGCTATATTTATTCTCGAGGGACCACGAAGGCTACTCGGTCACCCGAATGTATAGAACCCGTCACTCGTCTATAAGTGTGTCTTGAACCTCACTTAGGGGGGCTATTTCCCAGCCTAAACAGGTATTCGCCAGGTGGACAACCAATTTTAAAATGTATTAAAATTTATGTTTTTGAGATACACACAACTTCTTAGGCATGCAAAGAAGAGTTATCCATTTTGTTTCGTGGAGAAGTATATTTTGTTTGAAAATAATTTATCAAAAA
>JXCR01022239.1:104443-120006 GCA_002079205.1 Phalaenopsis hybrid cultivar
TGCACGCAAAGGACCTCCTAACCCTAACCCTAACTCACACATCGTTTCTTCGGACATGCTACTCCTTCACACTCCTCTTTTCTCTGATCGCTTCCTGTCTGATGCGCAATTTATAAGCGAATTCTTTTCTTCGACTTCTCTACTGTTCACTTCCTCTTTTCGACTTCTCACTTCCCATCTTTTTTATTCGACAACCCAACCCTTCGCTTCATCTTTCTCGATTTTTCGTTTCTTCTTCTTCCTGGTAACGAGAACGTTACAATCTTTTTCATTTATGGAAATTTCATCTTTGAAAATTATAAACAAACCTGAAGCGGATCAACACTAGGAATGAAAAGTTATCACTATGAAGGTAAAAACTTGATACAGAGCGACTAAACTATACTTTGGAACACATAAATATTGAAACACGAAAACATGTTAAGAAAAACGCCAAAGTAATCAGAATTCGCCACCATCAACAACAATAGGTTCTTCAGACTCACTATGAGTAAGGGAATATACTTAAGGTCGAACAAGTTATCTTGATTGACCTTGGGCAGGAGCTGAAACTGTAGACTTAGGATCTGTTTTGGGCAGCTGCAACTTATCCAGATAATCAGTTTATCTTGATGAGTTGCTGATCAACAACTTATCCAGATAAGCTGACTGNGGTTACAATCTTTTTCATTTATGAAAATTTCATCTTTGAAAATTATAAACAAACCTGAAGCGGATCAACACTAGGAATGAAAAGTTATCACTATGAAGGTAAAAACTTGATACAGAGCGACTAAACTATACTTTGGAACACATAAATATTGAAACACGAAAACATGTTAAGAAAAACGCCAAACTAATCAGAATTCGCCACCATCAACAACAATAGGTTCTTCAGACTCACTATGAGTAAGGGAATTTACTCAAGGTCGAACAAGTTATCTTGATTGACCTTGAGCAGGAGCTGAAACTGTAGACTTAGGATCTGTTTTGGGCAACTGCAACTTATCCAGATAATCAGTTTATCTTGATGAGTTGCTGATCAACAACTTATCCAGATAAGCTGACTGGTTGTTGGTTTCTGCGTTTGAAAAACAGACGATATGTAATCGTTTGTGGATAAGTGGCCTTTCTGCCCTTGATCTGAATAATCTGGCTTACTGTTTGGTTTGTGCGTTTGGAAAACAACTGATTTCCAGCTGTTTCTGGATAAATGATTATTCTGTCACTGTGTCGTTGTGTTGTTTTCAACAGAATTGCTCTGACTATATATTTGATATTTTAGAATAAAAAAAATTCATAACAACACAAAAAAAAGACAGACACACCCAAGTCCAGCCACCAACATCAACACCCAAGCACCAACAATAACACCCAATAATATGGAGAGGAGATACAAACACCCAAGTCCAGTTACCAACAATAACAACCAAGCACCACCATCTACTCCCAACAGTAGAGACGTCAACCTCACACACCCAAGTCCAGCCTCCAACACCAACACATAAGCACCATTAACAACACTCAACAGTAGAGAGAAGACACACAAACACCCAACTGTACTAANACATCTACTCCCAACAGTAGAGACGTCGACCTCACACACCCAAGTCCAGCCACCACACCAACACATAAGCACCATTAACAACACTCAACAGTAGAGAGAAGACACACAAACACCCAACTGTACTAAAAAGATAAAAAAATATATAAATTACACACTCACCCAAGTGCCACCAACTAGCACATCACACACACACTCACATGCCACCATCAACCCATGTCACCCACAACTACCAACACAACCTCCATTGCCACCAACACACACACCTGAGCTCAAAATATCAACTTTAAAATTCACTCATGATTTGACTTGAACATTGTTAAATGATATGATTTGATTCTCAAGAAAATTGCAAATCATACTTGTACTAATCAACAAATCCATCCAGATAAAAATTGATTATGTAATGCTAGAAGAAAATGGAACTAAAGACTATGTATGTAGGCATATATGTTCAACTCGATAATAAATGAGCTAAATCAAAATAACATTTTTGAACTAAACTTTAGCTGGCTCTTAGTATTTAACAAGATGTTTAAAAAACCTAGCTTAGCAAAGCCCTAGCTCTATCACTTTCTTCTTATTTACAATTTACCTAAGAATCTAAATACTACTTACTACTTACAAAGTACCTCTGAAGAATTTTATTCTTTTATCGAAAAGAAAGGAAAATTACATATATAGCACCCAACTCTTGTGAATTTACTAATCTCACACTTGAACTTTTATTTTTATACACATCATTTTAACTATGGATGAAAAAGATGAGTTTGACATATCTTTTTGTATGATAGGTAAATAGATGAAGTGTTAAATAAATAAAAATATATATCCTGCTTCGCGCAATAGCCATTTGATTGCACAAATTTTCAAATTGATGATATCATGACAAACTTATATGCTTCACATAATACCCACTGCCAATGAATGATACGATTCAAAAGCATGAAACCCTAAAAACCAGCATCGCTGGTTGTATTCACTGTTTTACAAAAAAAAAGAGAAGAAAAAAAAGCATTCAGTGCATGAGTAGAGGAGACTGACATTGATGTTTTTGGGTTGTTCGACGATTAGGTAGGGTTTGGAGAAGGTTTCATCGTCGACGAAGACGGGCTTCTTGGCGAGGATCTTTTGCAGCGAGTTGAACTCGCGCTCATCTTCGATAGGTTGACAATAGCCACCTTCCACCTCTCCCCACCATCCTTCTCCTTCTCCGCCGCCATGATACCTTTTTCTTCACTCAGATGAATCTGCAGAGATCACTCGGAGTTCGATTAGGGCAAGAGAGGCGAGGGAGAGAGGTGCGGGATCGACCAAGAGACTGAACGAGGGACACGCGAAGAAACAACTAGTCGAACGCACTTCAAAGGCACGGGCCGCAGGGTCGATCCCGCGGCCTAACCTTTTAAGAATTTGTCAATTGTGTTTCACCATAATCTCGTTGAGCGCACGTTTCAAACATTAAGACGACGTTTTCAAAACGCCGCCCACACTTATATAAGTTGCCCTAAACGACCCCTTAATTTTTTTTCTGTCCACATGCAGTCTTCTGTGAATGAAATCCACCTAATTTCTGTTCATCAACGCTTTTCTGGCCAAGAGATCGACAATACCTTGCTATACGAACAGACTAAAGGCTCCAATGGCAAGCGTTAGAGCCTATCAAGCATTCACTTTTATGTTGTCTTATGCATTATTTACAAGTTACTTCAATACTCTGAGTTGTACTTTTGTTAACTCTATCTGAATTATTCTTAGACATTTCTCATTGAATCCTTCCGAGTGAGCTCCGTATTCTTCTTCAATCTTTCTTTTGTGCATTTCTTTACGCTTCTGAGTAAGCTGGTAGTTGATCTCCACTTTTTTAGCTCGTTCCACTAATACAGAATATTCATCGATTCCTAAGTGTATCAATAGTTGTCAGATCAAATCCTTTAATCTCGAAAGGAATTTATAACACATTTCTTCTGCAGTGGCGATCAACTGTAGCGCATACATTAATAGTGCATTGAATTGTGCTTCAGACTGCATGACCGTCTTCTCTCATTGCCTCAACTTCATGAACTTGTCTTGCATCTATCGTCGAGCTGATAGAGGTATAAACCACTCTCTAAAATGATCCACAAACTCCTCCCAACTTATCATTATGTTAGATATGTCCCCTCATCTATCCTGACGCTACCCACGCCACCCCATTTCTTCTTTTACTTTCGGTACAAACACTGCCAACAATACTTTTCTTTCATCCGGACAAGCTATGCTATCTAGTATCTTCTATATCCTTATTACTCAATTCTTCACTTCAATTGGATTTTCAGTTTTCTTGAACAAATGTGGATGCAGATCTTGAAATATCTTATAGTACTTATCCACAGCAATTGTATTACTTCCAATAGGTTGTGATCTGGACTCTTGAATCAACTGAATATTTGCCACCATCATTTGGGTGAGGACACTCGCGTTCACATTAATAGTAGGTTGCACCTCTTCATTTTCTATCGGATTTTCTATAATTTCGGTTGTATCACTATGCTTGAATGTATAAATTATTTCTTTGCTAATTTCATTATTAAAACTTTTTTGTAATTATCTTTTTGGTTCTTTCATCAATATTCAATTAGTTAATCTTAAACCTTGTCTAAAGTACCACTTTTTTCACTTCTTGGCTCAGAGCTTGAAATGAACCAAGGTGGGTACCTGATAGTCAGACAGTGTGAATTAAAATTTTCTATAATCGTCTACGTTTTAACAGATGAAAAAACTGCTACTAAGAGTGTCAAAAATTGACCCGACACGATAACATGACTCGAACTCAACTCAAAAAATCTGGGTTAAGGTTGACCCAAATATTTTTTTAGCGGGTTTGGGTCAGATACTTCGACCCGTTTATTATTCAGGTCGGGTTTGGGTTGAACTTGAGAATCCAAACATAACCTGAATAAGCACAAAATTTCAGATCGCGTTCTGGTTAACTGGTCAAACTCGAGTACAAGTTTTAGTTTTTGACATGTTTATTATTCAGGTCGGGTTATTTACGGGTTGGACACGAACCCGACCAACTAACTCGAAATGACAACTCCTAGTAGCTACAAAATTAAATTAAAGCAGTACAATTAAAATTACCTTATTGACACGAACCCGAACCCGAACCCGACCAACTAACTCGAATTGACACCCCTAGTAGCTACAAAATTAAATTAAAGCAGTACAATTAAAATTACCTTATTGATGATTGTCTGCGTCTTTTATAAATTTTCACTCGTCTGTCGCTCATCTTTTAATACTTTAATTAAACCTTAAAAGTTAATTAAAATAACTGTGAGCTAAACGAGACAATAAATACTCATATTTCTAAACTACAGCTATACAAAGAAAAGAAAGAACAATATGCATAAGAGTTAATCTTCTTTATAAATTAAGATAAACAATTGACATGCTATTCAAAGGAATCTATATCAATATCATATTGTTATTATTTTATATCTATACAACACCGTATGAAAAAATTGTCAATTAAAACACATCAATATCAATATCATTTTCTATTTATATGCACGGGTACATTAGTGTTCCCCTACTAGTAACATCAATGGGTGTTTCATCATGGCTAAGTATGCACATGCAAACAATCAACATAAACATATGTATTCATTGCAAGTAATCATAATATATAAAATATACACTAAAATACATGAGTAAATAGCTTCAACATTCATTGTGATATGACCAATAAAGAAAATAATAACTCAATCAGAATAAAACGTCCACAAATATCAACTCTAAATATATTTGAGAAAAAAACTATTGTTATAATTTAAAAGTAGAAGTACTCATCTCGACAAACTGTTTTCGTCAATTCTTTTAAAACTGGAACCTAAAATATGATATAAATTTAATTACGCTTAATTTTTATTCAATAAATATATTTTTATATTAATATCTTATTATTAATACTTTTATTATTATTATTTAAAATATAAGTATTAGCATTCTTAATAATATTTTAATTAAAAGGTTTAATCTTACCCTAATCACGCGCGAAAAACTTTTCTTCCTCCCCCACAAGCAATACGGATCCTTTGCGCACGAGAGAACCTCGACTCATTCCTTTGCACGATAATGCTCCGCTTGACTCAACTATACTTTGGAACACATAGATATTGAAACACGAAATCGCCACCATCAACAGTAATAGGTTTTTCAGACTCAATATGAGTAAAGGAATATACTCGAGGTCGAATAAGTTGTCTTGGTTTACCTTGGGCAGGACCTAAAACTGTAGAATCAATCATTTTTGTCCTCCTGCAATCTTCTGTGAAGGAACTCCACATAATTTCTGATTTTCAGTGTCTTTTTGGGTCAAGAGATAGGCATTACCTTGCTATATGATCAGACTGATGACACCGATATCAAGCGTTAGAGCCCCATCAAACATTCACATTTATGTTGTCTTTTGCATTTAGTACAAGAAACTCCAGTACCCTAATTCATTCCTTTGTTAACTCCACTTGAATTATTCTTAGACTTCTTATTGAATCCTTCTCAGCGAGCTCTGTATTTGATGCGACCTTAAGTCCAGGTGCACTTGCACTTTGGGGTCTTACACAAGTGTACGTATCGCTTTTGTAATATAGGACTTTTGAGTTCAGGCTATCAAACCCACAGGGAAGGAGGTGTTTGAATTTAGGAAAAATTCTAGCATACTAAATTTGTTCTTAGCTTGGAAGTTGAATTTATTTAAAGTTGTGTTGACTAGTCCTATTGAATTACAATTTACTCTTAAAAGTTTACTCTTGAAATTCTACTCAATATGGTTGGATTGGCGACAATCAAGTTGTAAAGCTACATTCCCTTGTAATGATCTAAGTGGAGTGAAGGAATTGAAAATGAAAATTGTAAATGGGGCTAGTGAAAAATAGGAGCAACTCTCTTCTTTACCCTCTCCAGAATGCATGAAGAAGTTTCGTTAAACTGGTTTTAATTTCTTAAATCTCAATTTGAACCCAAGAAAGATTATTTTTTTAACATTTGCATGTCTCTATACTGTACTTGCTCCATACCCTATAGTTCAACGTGATTAACCTAGTTGTTCTTCCATAGCTCTCCCAAGTCATTATGGTCATAACGTATTTTAACTAATCACTTGTCCAGAATGAAAAATAAATGAAGATTTTAAGATTACGCATCACATTAAAAATTTTAAAAACAATTTTAAAAGCATTCATTCAATCTTACACTAACTACTTAATAACCACAAGGGAAAGGTAAAAAGTTTACTCAGAAAACATTGAGAAAATACTATAAAGCATCTTTGAAAATAAGTAAATCCACTATTGAATTGTGTTTACAAAAATACAAATACAAAAGTAAACAATTCTTAGCTTTTTCACTCCTTATAAAGCTTTGAGAATGCTCCTCCAAGGATTTCCTCCCTTGCTGCTAGTCTGAACACTCTTCTTACAATTTAACTCAAATTCCTCACCAAACACTCATGAAATNCCTACTTAATAACCACAAGGGAAGGGTAAAAAGTTTACTCAGAAAACATTGAGAAATACTATAAAGCATCTTTGAAAATAAGTAAATCCACTATTGAATTGTGTTTACAGAAATACAAATACAAAAGTAAACAATTCTTAGCTTTTTCACTCCTTATAAAGCTTTGAGAATGCTCCTCCAAGGATTTCCTCCTCCCTTGCTGCTAGTCTGAACACTCTTCTTACAATTTAACTCAAATTCCTCACCAAACACTCATGAAATCCTATCCTATATTCTCCTACAACAAACCCTACTTCTCCACCAAAAAACTGAACAAAGACCTCCAAAAGACTCCTTCACCAAAGAACCCCTTTATTATGTTGAATAACTCCCCACTTCGTGTAAAGAAACTGTTAAAAACTGCCTAGACACTTTCTGACGCCTAGGCGCTAGACTATTTATTTGCCAGTTTTCATATGTGTGCTCCGAAATCTGGTGCCAAGGCGTGAAGGTAGTGGCACTTTGGCACTAGCCTCTCAGGTTCCCAATATGGGACTCTCGCTTAGGTGCCCAAGAAATCTTTCGCCAAGGCGCNACGCCTAGGCGCTAGACTATTTATTTGCCAGTTTTCATATGGGTGCTCCAAAATCTGGTGCCAAGGCGTGAAGGTAGTGGCGCATTGGCACTAGCCTCTCAGGTTCCCAATATGGGACTCTCGCTTAGGTGCCCAAGAAATCTTTCGCCAAGGCGCCAGTCACCTGGATCCGTCTTAGCTCCATGTCATCTTTTTGTTTTATTTCTTCTCCACTTTACTCCACTTTTAACACCTATTGTACCTATAAGGAAAACATAAAAATACATTTTTTTAAAGTACAATTTCATCCATAAACATTTGCAAAACATAAAGAAAATTAAGCATTCTTTTCTACATATCAGTTTTCTTTTGCATTCTTCCTCTTGTGCATTTATTTACCCTTCTGAGTAAGTTGATGGTCGATTTCTACTCTTCTAGCTCATTCCACTAATATCTAATTTTCTTCGATTCTTAAGGGTACCAATGGTTGTCTGATCGAATCTTTTAATTCCAAAAGGAATCTGTAGCACTTTTCTTTTGCAGTAGAGATCAACTGTGGCGCATACCTCAATAGTGCAGGAATTATGTTTCATACTGCGTGATCGTCTTCTCTCTTTTCCTCAAATTGGTAAACTTGCCTTGCATTTATCATTGAGCGAATATAGATACGAACTACTCCCTAAAAAGATCCACAAACTCCCTCCAACTTATCATCATGTTAGTTATGTCCCCTAACCTGTCTAGCAAAAACGTCGCTAATAGTATTTTTTTTCATCCGGACAAATCATGATATCTAGTATCTTCTCTATCCTAGTTAACCCGTTCTCCGCTTCAATTGTATCTTCAATTCCCTTGAATAAAGGTGGATGCATATTTGGAAATATCTTCAAGTAATTATCCACAATGATTGTATCACTTCCGACGAGTTGCGATCTGAACTATTGAATCAACTTAATCATTGTCGTTATCATTTTGGTGAGGACATTTGCGTTCACATTAATAGTTGGTTGTACTCCTTCGTTTTCTATCAGATTCTCTTCTATAATTTCGGGTGCATCACTATACTTGAATGTATAAATTATCTCTTTTAAGTTATTTTTAATTATTAAAATTTTCTTATAATTATCCTATTGGCGATTTCATCAAGATTCAATTAGTTAATCTTAAACCCTATCTCTGATACCACTTTTGTAATGACCCGGCAACCTCTGTGTATCTTATTTGTACCCATGAAATCACAGAAGCACGGAACTCTTTTGTAGGTTATAGGTAGTTTACAAAGAGGTTACAGTGGGGTTACAAAGGGGCATAACCTCGATATAACCCCCCTGTACCTCCTGAATAACCCCTGGACGTACGCAGCGCTGCGTATGTCTTATGTACGCAAATATTTTTCCTGCGCACGAGAAAACCTCAACTCGTTCCTTCCTTCACACGATAATGCTCGGCTCGACCGAACTCCTCCAATCGGAACTCTAAAAGCACGCACTCCCTCTCCTCTTCTTTGTCGACGCTCGGTTAGGGCCCAACCACACGCAAAGGACCTCCTTCTTTGTCAAACAGCAATGTCCCCGACTCCTTCCTCAACAGAGACACTGCCTCTAACCCTCGTGTCCTTTCTTCGGGTACACTACTCCTTCACCCTCATCTACTCTCTGATCGCCTTCCCATTTGATGTGCATTTTATAGGCAAATTTTTCTCTTCGGCTTCTCTACTGTTCACTTCCTCTTCCCGATTCCTCACTTCCCATCATTTATGTTTGATAGACTGACCCTTCGCTTAACCTTCTCCGATTCTTCGCTTCTTCTTTTCCCAGGTAACGGGAATGTTATCATGTTTTTTGATCAATCGGTTGTCTTCTACTGTTCTACAGAACTAGGCACCCTACAAAATTTTTTTTCTAACTCTCTTTCCTATTGAACCACACATATTTGGGTGTACTTGTTGTGTTCGTGATACTCTTCTACAAGTTTTTAAATTGGACACTAAGTTATTAAGATATGTCTCTTTAGAATAATATTTTCTGCATAATGAGTATTGATGTTTTTTTCCTCTCTTAAATAAGTGGTGATTTCTATTGTGTCACCTTTCATGAAGAAACTCTTTTTATTGTGATTTATTAGTGCCTAAATCCTCACAATATTCTGATAAGTTGTTAATTTATCACATCATAACTGCAGATCTTGCTCCAGCTCTACCCTCGATGCCTCCTTAACCTAGGACATCTATCACTAATTTTTACTCGAGAAGACCTCATCCCCTCGATCGTTGTCTGACTCCAGTATCTTCTTCCTCAGTAGATCCTCCTTCCAGTGACTTTGATTTGTTGATTACTCTTCGAAGAGATAAACACTAATGTGCCTATCTCATTCCTCCTGTGTTAACTATAATCCACTATCTTCCAATTCTTGCTCGTTTATTGCTTCTCTTAACTCTGTTGAGGTTCTAAGATTTGTTAAACAAGCCCTATCCTATTCTGGGTTGTGGGCATTGATGCTTGATGAAATGAATGCTTTAAATGAGAATGTAACTTAAGAACTAGTTGAATTATACCTTCTGTCAAGAAGGCTGCCTGCTGTAAGTGGGTCTTTTCAGTTAAGTTTCAATATGATTGATCTATAGCCCGTCTTAAAATTTAGTCGGTTGCGAAGGGCTATACTCAAACTTATGGGATCGACTACGTGGACACATGCTCTCTGGTAGCTAACTTGACTTTGATACGTGTGCTTATCTGCAATGAATAATGGGTTAATGCACCAGTTGGATGTGAATCATATTTTCAGAAGAGGTATACAATGAGCGACCTTCTAGGTTAATTGCTCTGAGGGGTTCCGAGAAAGTATGTCTTCTTCGAAAGTCCTTATATGGATTGAAACAAACCCGTTAAGCATGATTTGAAAAAAATAGCAAAGCAATAGAGGGTTTGGGTTGCAAAAAAGTTGAATTGATCACATTTTATTCCATAAGCATTATGCTTTAAGAATCATTTTTTTGGTGGTTTATGTGGCATTAATATTTTTGGAAGCGATGCATGGAATTTTATCATTGAAATCATTTCTTTTTTAATCAGTTCAACACTAAATATTTTGGTTCCTTGAAGTACTTCTTGGGGATTGAGGTATCAAGGAGCAAGAAGAGTTTTTTATATCTCAACAGAAGCATAAGTTGGATTTGTTTGCAGAAACAAGGAAATTAAGGGTCAAACCATGCAGTACTCCAATACTTCTTAATCAACAACTTACTAATGATGGAGAACTTTTTAATAATCCTGAACGTATAGCATGTTAGTGGAAAAATTAAACTACCTCCTTAATATTATGTATTCAGTCAGCACTATAAGTCAATTTATGTCTTCCCCCACAGTTCATCGTTAGTCAGCTTTGGAACAAATACTATGTTATCTCAAGGGAGCTCCTGAACAAGGTATTTTATATCAGGATCATGAGCATAGAAATATTGATTGTTTCTATGATGCAGATTGAGCAAGTTCCAAGATTGATTGAAAATCCACTACTAGATATTGCGCCTCTGTTGTTGGTCATTTGGTCTCATGGAAAAGCAAGAAACAAAATGTGGTGTCATGGTCCAATGTTGAATCTGTGTATCGAGTAATGGCACAAGTTTCGATTGCATTGATGTGGTTATCCTAGCTCTTGACCGGGATGGGTTTTAAGATGACAGTTCTAGCAAAGTTGTGGTATTATAACCATGTTGAAATCCATTTTGCGAAAAAACCAGCCTTGCTTGAAGAAAATTAGCACTTTGAGATAGATTATCATTTTGTTCGCGAAAAGTTTCAACATAATCTTATTTCTACTACTCATGTGAAGGCTGAAGAACAACAAGAGGATATCTTCATAAAGACCCTTAATGGAACTAAGGTCGCTTATGTTTTAACAAGCTGGGCATGATAAATATGTTATCTCTAGAAGGGGAGTGTTATAGAAAGTCAAAAATCTGAATCTTGTATATTAGGAAACTTGATAATAGACAACCTACTTAGAGGAAATCTAATTACAAAATCCTTTCTATATTAATGTTATTCTTAATTTAGAGAGTTTAGAGTCTGTGTAAATATGTAATATATGTTTTCAGTTGAATAATAAAAGGTAAGGAAGTTTTCCATCATAGCTTCTATCCATTAGTATAAATGGATGGACGTATTTGTTTACAAATATTTCTAGGCATGGATCCATCTGCATTGATATTTATATTTATGTATTTGTTAGAAAAAAATTGTTTGAACATAGTTATATTTGTGTGCCTATAGACATGGCTTCATGCTATCTTACAGGTTGCGGTAACTTGGCAATTATATGCTTTGCTGTTTGGCAGGTAGAATATGGGCAATTGACTTAAATAAAGCTCGCTTGAGAGTGCTAAAAGAAGCATCGAAGTTACACAGTGTAGATACCGTTATCACCACCATCCACGCTGACCTTCGTCTTTTTTGTGTGAGTAAATTGTTCAAGATGAATCCCCATACTGTTTTAGTACCAAAACTCTTGCTTATTTGCTGTTAATTGCTTGTAATTTTTTTGAAACTTTAATCGTTTTTATTTAATTAAAATTTTATGTGCTTTTGCTTTCTCCATTTGAGGACTATCTTAAATTAGCATTGATTATAGGTTTAAGATATAGTATTCTGTTTTTATGGATGATTATTGTGCCATTCATTGCTGTGCAAGCCGTTATGTCTTTTAGATCTGTTTAAAAATGGCATTGTGCCCTATCCTGGTTAACTGTACCAGTGCTGCGATTCTGCCTTATTAGTTAAATCAGGCTCAGGGTGCTTAACTACTCACAAGAGCTTATTGTTAATTTTGTTTTGGTTATTTTTGTTATGTCAGTCTAAGATCTTACCCGATTCTTGATTACATCGAGGACTCACATGATTATTTGGAGATAATTTGCTATTTCTTTTTGGTAAATATATGTTACATTATGTTAAATGTATTATTAGTTAATTATTTTAGTTTTTATGGAGCTGCTAGAACAAACCTGTATACGTCATGCTAAGCTGTACTGAATCTAGTATTTTTGAAATGTCGAGCTGATAGAGCAAAATCTGTTCCAGGGAGTTACTCGTGATAAAGAGAGGAAAAATTGTGTGAAAGGAGGAGAGGGTAGTCACCAAACCAGAGTGGAAAGAAGGAAGCAACAAATCACTTTAATAAATTAAAATAGCAGGGTTTACCCACTGCAATGAAGTTCCCGTCAATTCTTTTGTTTAGGATGTTTTACACATGACATTGTAGAGAGGTTTTTTTTTGTGATTCAAACTTAAGAACTTCAGATTTTTTATGGAAGCAACTAACCACTCTTCTAGATTGTCCCCGAATCACTCAAATCAATTCAATTATCAAAATTATCAGAAGTCCCTAAGGTAAATTCTAGGGATGCTATTTATTTACGACCATTTCCTGGAAATAAATAATAAATAAATGGCGTAATAGATGGTGAGATAATTGGCTTAATAAGTGACTCTTAAATCCTAATATACTTGTACTGAAATAAAATCTGTTAGCTCCATCACTAGAACTTATNGTTTGATGTGCATTTTATAGGCAAATTTTTCTCTTCGGCTTCTCTACTGTTCACTTCCTCACTTCCCATCGTTTCTGTTTGATAGACTGACCCTTCGCTTCACCTTCTCCGATTCTTCGTTTCTTCTTTTCCCGGGTAACGGGAATGTTATCATGTTTTTTGATCAATCGGTTTTCTTCTAATGTTCTACAGAGCTAGGCACCCTAAAAAATTTTTTTTCTAACTCTCTTTCCTATTGAACCACACATATTTGGGTGTACTTGTTGTGTTCGTGATACTCTTCTACAAGTTTTTAAATTGGACCCTAAGTTATTAAGATGTGTCTCTCTAGAATAATATTTTCTGCATAATGGGTATTGATGTTTTTTTCCTCTCTTAAATAAGTGGTGATTTCTATTGTGTCACTTTTCATGAAGAAACTCTTTTTATTGTGATTTATTTGTGCCTAAATTCTCACAATATTCTGATAAGTTGTTAATTTATCACATCATAACTGCAGATTTTGCTCCAGCTCTACCCTCGATGCCTCCTTAACCTAGGACATCTATCACTAATTTTTACTCGAGAAGACCTCATCCCCTCGATCGTTGTCTGACTCCAGTATCATCTTCCTCAGTAGATCCTCCTTCTAGTGACTTTGATTTATTGATTACTCTTCGAAGAGATAAACACTAATGTGCCTATCTCATTCCTCCTGTGTTAACTATAATCCACTATCTTCCAATTCTTGCTTGTTTATTGCTTCTCTTAACTCTGTTGAGGTTCTAAGATTTGTTAAACAAGCCCTATTCTATTCTGGGTTGTGGGCAGTGATGCTTGATGAAATGAATGCTTTAAATGAGAATATAACTTAAGAACTAGTTGAACTATACCTTCTGTCAAGAAGGCTGCCTGCTGTAAGTGGGTCTTTTCAGTTAAGTTTCAATATGATTGATCTATAGCCCGTCTTAAAATTTAGTCGGTTGTGAAGGGCTATACTCAAACTTATGGGATCGACTACGTGGACACATGCTCTCTGGTAGCTAACTTGACTTTGATTCGTGTGCTTTTGTCCTTATCTGCAATGAATAATGGGCTAATGCACCAGTTGGATGTGAATCATATTTTCAGAAGAGGTGTACAATGAGCAACCTTCTAGGTTAATTGGTCTGAGGGGTTTTGAGAAAGTATGTCTTCTTCGAAAGTCCTTATATGGATTGAAACAAAGCCCTTAAGCATGATTTGAAAAAATTAGCAAAGCAATAGAGGGTTTGGGTTGCAAAAAAGTTGAATTGATCACATTTTATTCCATAAGCATTATGCTTTAAGAATCATTTTTTTGGTGGTTTATGTTGGCATTAATATTTTTGGAAGCGATGCATGGAATTTTATCATTGAAATCATTTCTTTTTGAATCAGTTCAACACTAAATATTTTGGTTCCTTGAAGTACTTCTTGGGGATTGAGGTATCAAGGAGCAAGAAGGGTATTTTATATCTCAACAGAAGCATAAGTTGGATTTGTTTGCAGAAACAAGAAAATTAAGGGTCAAACCATGCAGTACTCCAATACTTCTTAATCAACAACTTACTAATGATGGAGAACTTTTTAATAATCCTGAACGTATAGCAAGTTAGTGGAAAAATTAAACTACCTCCTTAATATTATGTATTCAGTCAGCACTATAAGTCAATTTATGTCTTTCCCCACAGTCCATCATTAGTCAGCTTTGGAACAAATACTATGTTATCTCAAGGGAGCTCCTGAACAAGGTATTTTATATCAGGATCATGAGCATAGAAATATTGATTGTTTCTGATGCAGATTGAGCAAGTTCCAAGATTGATTGAAAATCGACTACTAGATATTGTGCCCCTGTTGTTGGTCATTTGGTCTCATGGAAAAGCAAGAAACAAAATGTGGTGTCATGGTCCAATGTTGAATCTGTGTATCGAGTAATGGCACAAGTTTCGATTGCATTGATGTGGTTATCCTAGCTCTTGACCGGGATGGGTTTTAAGATGACAGTTCTAGCAAAGTTGTGGTATTATAACCATGTTGAAATCCATTTTGCGAAAAAACCAGCCTTGCTTGAAGAAAATTAGCACTTTGAGATAGATTATCATTTTGTTCGCGAAAAGTTTCAACATAATCTTATTTCTACTACTCATGTGAAGGCTGAAGAACAACAAGAGGATATCTTCATAAAGACCCTTAATGGAACTAAGGTCGCTTATGTTTTAACAAGCTGGGCATGATAAATATGTTATCTCTAGAAGGGGAGTGTTATAGAAAGTCAAAAATCTGAATCTTGTATATTAGGAAACTTGATAATAGACAACCTACTTAGAGGAAATCTAATTACAAAATCCTTTCTATATTAATGTTATTCTTAATTTAGAGAGTTTAGAGTCTGTGTAAATATGTAATATATGTTTTCA
>JXCR01022254.1:16591-29896 GCA_002079205.1 Phalaenopsis hybrid cultivar
TGGAGAACCAATATGCTATGATCAAAAGTCAGGTTTAGATGAGCCAGAAACTTCGTAGTTCTCATTCATGCAAAGATCTCTCTCTTCTTGCATCCTGGATCACCACAACTCGATATAGGTGAGAAATGATCAAGATCTTGCCACAGCAGCTTCAGGTTTATAGAGTACTTCTGAATTGATTTATCACCTTAAACTACTATCTTTATCTCGTGCTAAATTTAAAACACCCTCATGTTCTCAACCCCAACATAGATCTTCTTCAGCTTCGCCCAAATGTCACTCACCTTAGGAATGATATCAATTGATACGGCAATCGATGAAACAATCGAGTTGAGTAGTCAGGTGTAAAGCAAGACATGTGTGGTCCTCCACTCATCCCTCTCAGCACTATCACTCTTTGGCTCGACCCCCATCAGGTATCCTTGTAGTCTCTTCCCTACTAAAGCAGTCTTGATCTGACGCAACCAACTCAGATACGTGGCCGATCCATCAAGCTTCAAATCCACAGTAGGGAGATCTAGCTTCACCTGCGTTGGAGAATATGCTGAGGTAGTGGCTCTCGTCGAGACGCTAGCTCCCTGTATGAACTCGACCAAGACCTTTAGAACTTGGGATCTATCTTCCTCAAATGTTCCAAATCTTTACCTCCTGCACTATCTCCGTCTCCTGACATCATCAATCACAAAGATAAATCTAGAGCACACAGAACACACGTAACTTTCCTCTTGCAAATTGGTGTATCTGCTTTACCTTAATCCGCACTGAGCCACAACCTCTTTGCACCGCACGCAAAGCCGTAGCTACTCTGTCGTGTGAAACAGGAAGAAGGGGTCTCAGTATGCCGACGATCCTTCCCCCCAAGCATCNAATACGTGGTCGATCCATCAAGCTTCAAATCCACAGTAGGGAGATCTAGCTTCACCTGCGTTGGAGCATATGCTGAGGTAGTGGCTCTCGTCGAGACGCTAGCTCCCTGTATGAACTCGACCAAGACCTTTAGAACTTGGGATCTATCTTCCTCAAATGTTCCAAATCTTTAACTCCTGCACTATCTCCGTCTCCTAACATCATCAATCACAAAGATAAATCTAGAGCACACAGGACACACGTAACTTCCCTTTTGCAAATTGGTGTATTTGCTTTACCTTAATCCGCACTGAGCCACAACCTCTTTGCACCGCACGCAAAACCGTAGCTACTCTGTCGTGTGAAACAGGAAGAAGGGGTCTCAGTATGCCGACGATCCTTCCCCCCAAGCATCCCTATTCGAGCGCTCGTCTGCTCGTCCTCACGCTCATCACACTGCATCACAATCTTCCTTGCCTCTACTCGTGAAGCTATCCGACTTCAAGCGAGGATACTTCTATTGTCGTGCTTGCTCACCTACGTCCTCGCTCTTTGTTTCACGCTTGTGTCGTGTTCTCGCTCTCTTTTGCATCGCTGGAGTGCCAACCACACNGAATCTTCCCCGCCTCTACTCGTGAAGCTATCCGACTTCAAGCGAGGATACTTCTATTGTCGTGTTTGCTCACCTGCGTCCTCGCTCTTTGTTTCACGCTTGTGTCGTGTTCTCGCTCTCTTTTGCATCGCTGGAGTGCCAACCACACATAATCTAACCACGTGATCCTGTCTCCTCACAAACCTATCGAGCACAAGACAACTGCTATGGTCAGGGCTGAGGCTCTGACACCAAATTGAAAATATTTGCTCAAAAAACCTCCATTTTATTGATGATGGGGTTAAATTGAGCCTTACAATTTNCGATCCTGTCTCCTCACAAACCTATCGAGCACAAGACAACTGCTATGGTCAAGGCTGAGGCTCTGATACCAAATTGAAAATATTTGCTCAAAAAACCTCCATTTTATTGATGATGGGGTTAAATTGAGCCTTACAATTTACAACATTTATAAATAAATCCCTAGACTTCATCTATTTATAAATAAATCCCTAGACTTCATCTATTTACAAATATTACTCTATATTAGATACATATCTCAACACTAACAAACAAAGTAGAAAGAGGAATAGAAAACTAGAGGGAGGAGCTCTAGAGATTTCCCTAGAACTCTGTCTGAGAGCACAAACTGTTGTGGTCAATTAGAATGCATTGGGCTCATCATGAAACTCTCTATTTACAGGCTTAAGTTTAGATTTAACGCTATAGAAATAAGTATACTTGAGTAATGCAAGTAAAATTACATCAAGATGAGATATGACTTTTCNAAGGGAGGAGCTCTAGAGATTTCCCTAGAACTGTCTGAGAGCACAAACTGTTGTGGTCAATTAAAATGCATTGGGCTCATCATGAAACTCTCTATTTACAGGTTTAAGTTTATATTTAACGCTATAGAAATAAGTATACTTGAGTAATGCAAGTAAAATTACATCAAGATGAGATATGACTTATCCGCATTGTAGGATCTATGTACCCTTTTGCTCCCAAAAGTCATGGAACCTAAGTAAGGATCATCTTTGNTCTGACTTCATTAACATGTGACTGAGGAACTTCTAGTACTTTTGGTTGAGCACTATTTCTTTCTCCACATTCTTGATCATTAGGAGCACTCGACAGATTTCAAATTAAGTTTACTCCTGAAACCTGCATCAACATACACATTTGCAGAACACCTAAATATTTTTAAATGAGATAAAATTACATTTTTGTCGCTCCAAGCTTTTTCAGTCAAAACTTACAAAGGTACTGATGGACCACAGTTAATTAGATAAATTGCAGTGTTTACTGCTTCAATCTAAAAGTCATGATCCTAGCACGCTTCATAATTATTTTATCCATGCATTCAACAACACTATTTCGTTGCAGTGTTCTTGAGACAATGAATTTATGTCTGACCCCATATGTAGAATAAAAATTTCTAAACTTCTGATCATGTTACTTACCCCCATTATCTGATTTGAGACACTTCAACTTCAAGACCATCTCATTTTCTATCATATCCTTCAACTTCTTAAAAATTTCAAATACATCATATTTTTTTTGCTTTAAAAAGTAAACTCATACTATGCTAGTGTGATAGTCAATAAAAATGACAAAATAACAGGAATCTCCAATGGACGGAACTGAAGTAGGACCCCATATGTCAGCATGCACTAACTCAATTTTTTTTTGCTTCATCGTTGACGCGTGTTTAGAGAAAGCGACTTTCTTTAGCTTGTCTTATATACAATTTTCACAGAAATCCAAATCAACTGATTTGAAACCCTAAATTCTAATTTTCTAAATATATGGTCTACTTATTGCTTCTGTACTTAATCCAAATCAACGTCAACGATCCCCAACGGGCCGCTCTCTATTAAAATATTTTCTAACGGCCTCGTCTCCAATGAAGCTGGCCGCAAACCCGGGTGCATTCATTCAATTACCTAATTTTAAACTCTATGTATTTCTTTTCTTAATTCACTCAAAATTAAAATTGATTTATTCCGTCAACATAATTAATAGTAAGTTTATATGTTTCTGACAACATTTTCTCTATATAATGGATTTTATTTTTCTCTTAAAANGATTGCATCACTCTACTAGATCTTCTGACTTCATTAACATGTGACTGAGGAACTTCTAGTACTCCTTTTGGTTGAGCACTATTTCTTTCTCCACATTCTTGATCATTAGGAGCACTCGACAGATTTCAAATTAAGTTTACTCCTGAAACCTGCATCAACATACACATTTGCAGAACACCTAAATATTTTTAAATGAGATAAAATTACATTTTTGTCGCTCCAGGCTTTTTCAGTCAAACCTTCCAATTTCCAAAGGTACTGATGGACCACAGTTAATTAGATAAATTGCAGTGTTTACTGCTTCAATCTAAAAGTCATGATCCTAGCACACTCCATAATTATTTTATTCATGCATTCAACAACACTATTCCGTTGCAGTGTTCTTGAGACAATGAATTTATGTCTGTCCCCATATGTAGAATAAAAATTTCTAAACTTCTGATCACGTTACTTACCCCCATTATCTGATTTGAGACACTTCAACTTCAAGACCATCTCATTTTCTATCATATCCTTCAACTTCTTAAAAATTTCAAATACATCATATTTTTTGCTTTAAAAAGTAAACTCATACCATGCTAGTGTGATAGTCAATAAAAGTGACAAAATAACAGGAATCTCTAATGGACGGAACTGAAGTAGGACCCCATATGTCAGCATGCACTAACTCAATTTTTTTTGGCTTCATGGTTGACGCGCTTTCAGAGAAAGAAGCTTTCTTTTGCTTGTCATATATATATAATTTTCACAGAAATCCAAATCAAATGATTTGAAACCCTAAATTCTAATTTTCTAAATATATGGTCTACTTATTGCTTCTGTACTAAACTAAATCCACTTCAACGTAATGCTTCTGTATTTATCTCAACGATCCCCAACGGGTCGCTCTCTATTAAAATAAATTCTAACGGCCTCTTCACCAATGAAGCTGGTCGCAAACCCGGGTGCATTCATTCAATTACCTAATTTTAAACTCTATGTATTTATTTTCTTAATTCACTTAAAATTAAAATTGATTTATTCCGTCAATATAATTAATAGTAAGTTTATATGTTTCTGACAACATTTTCTCTATATAATGGATTTTATTTTTCTCTTAAAATAAGCTTTGTTAAATTTAAAATAAAATTCTATTAAAAAATATATAATATATTTACATACGCTCAAATTTTGGTTAGGTTTGAAATTTACATAAAAATTGCGTGGTATTTATGTAATTTTTTTTATTACTTTGAATGTATAATCCGCTGAGTTGTACTGAGTTAGCTACAATGGCGACACTCGCCGCTTCATCGCCGTCACCGATGACGTTTTCGAATACGAATTTTCCAGAAAGATTTTACAGAAGCTCCATTAAATCACCATCTCCTTCATCGCTCCCGTTCTATAAATCCAATCTCGTTTTCTTCTCTGGCCATCTTCACAATCAGAAGCTAAGGAGCAAGAGAAGAGTTGTTAGATTCTTTGCAATGGCCGCAGCAGTCGNATCTTTCAGTGTTGGAAAACAGAAAAGGGGTACTGTGCTATTACATGAATCTCCAATACGCTGTCCTTCCTTGCTTATAAAGGCCAGAAAATGAATGCTTTTCTGCATGAGCTCAGAATCTATTTCTTTCAGCCCTTTCCGTCTATTGTCTTGATGTCCACCCAGCAAGCAAATGAGCAAAAAAGCATGCTCGGAAAGCTGGAGAGCTGCCAGGGATGTCCGTGGAACATCATATAGAAAGTTCGGTGAAGTAAGCCATAATGAAATTATATGGGACTTGTCAGCAAAATAGTTGTTAAAAGCACGGTCAAAAATATCAGTAACAGAAGAATCGCCGTGCAAAGAATGACATATAGAGGATATTATCGCAATGGCGAGACCCAAGAGACGTGCGCGGACATCATTTTCATTGTAATTAGCAAAGAAATAACCCCCAGCAGAATTAGGATTATTTTCATCAACCAGATGACTGATTAAAAGCTTAAGTGAAGCAAAAAGACTGACAGAATGAAGCATCTTGGTGCCGCCTTTTGTTCGTGCCAACGTTAACAAGAAATTCAAGGCTACTGTAATTGAAGCTAGAGAACTTCTTCGACGTAGAATTTCAATAAGATGATTTAGAGGAAGATTCTCATGTAAAATTGGCAATGAAATATCAGGTGTCAAAAAGTTTCGGAGAATCGAGTCCATTGATGTGACCGACAGATCGAACCATTCAATATGCTCAACATATTTGCAGAGTAGAGGTAATAGTCCCACAATTGATTGAGATGCTTCAGAAAGCCGATTTTCATCTAAAGCAAATTCATCATGTATGAATTCTATGGACATCAGTAGCACCATGAGNTTGAGAACGGGAAAAAATGACCGAGTAACATCATCAAGAAATTTTCACTATGAATTCAAAAAGTTTTGCAGAGAACACATTCAAATTTTCTCTCTACAANCCGAGAACGGGAAAAAATGACGGCGTCACATCATCAAGAAATTTTCACTATGAATTCAAAAAGTTTTGCAGAGAACACATTCAAATTTTCTCTCTACAATTAAAGAAACTTATAACGCTTCACTCCAATTCCTCCCTCTCGATACGACTAGAGATACTTGAAATTCTCATCTCCGACGCTTCTCTCCATCACTTGGAAAATGTTGAAGAAAATGTGCACATGAACTTCCACATTGCTGCTCCAGATAATATTTCTTAAGTTGAATAATGGACCAATCTCATCAGGCACAAACATGCCCGAAATTGGGCTCCTTAGTGCCCGTGGCTCGAGAAGAAAAACTTGGAACCCGAGAGGAAGGCATAAAGATGTCCACAATTTGGCATAAGGGCACCCACCTGGGCACTAGAGTGCATGGTTAAGCGCAGGGGTGCCCGTAGCTCGGCAAGAAAGTGCCAAGCGCCCAATCTCTCCTGCTTGTTGTTTGTGGCTGTGGTGCTTCCAGTGCTCCACATCAGACTCCACACCATAACAATCTCTTACTTGGAGACTGATTGCACCCAACACACGTCCCCCATATGTGCACTTGCTTCTTTATCACCTTCGTAGTCATAAACCGTGGTACCGTGGTGTGACTCACCCCTGGTTTGAACCATCATGAAATCCAATTGAAGCCAAGCATAATTTCAGTTTCTCAATTGTCACCACATTCGTCAACATATCCGTAGGATTCTGAGTTGTGTGTATCATATCCAAGAACAAACTGTCCATCTTCTAGGAGATAACATATAAAATGAANAGCACTAGAGTGCATGGTTAAGCGCAAGGGTGCCCGTAGCTCGGCAAGAAAGTGCCAAGCGCCCAATCTCTCCTGCTTGTTGTTTGTCGCTGTGGTGCTTCCAGTGCTCCACATCAGACTCCACACCATAACAATCTCTTACTTGGAGACTGATTGCACCCAACACACGTCCCCCATATGTGCACTTGCTTCTTTATCACCTTCATAGTCATAAACCGTGGTACCGTGGTGTGACTCACCCCTGGTTTGAACCTTCATGAAATCCAACTGAAGCCAAGCATAATTTCAATTTCTCAATTGTCACCACATTCGTCAACATATCCGCAGGATTCTGAGTTGTGTGTATCATATCCAAGAACAAACTGTCCATCTTCTAGGAGATAACATATAAAATGAAACATCAGTCGAATGTCTTTTGTCCCAACATGAAAAACAACATTCTTAGCAAGATGAATCACACTCGTACTCGTCACTATGAATCTTTTAAATCCCCTAATCCTTGCCCAACTTCGACATAAACTCTATACAAATTATCTCCTTGTTAGCCTCAGTGAGAGCAATGTATTCGACATTTGTAGTAAAAAAAATGCAAGGATCATCTGCGACATAGAAACTTAACTCATTGTTGTGTTCCCCAATGTAAAGATATACCCTACTGTACTCATGCTGACCACTCCTACTTCAAGTATCCACTATTTGACATAAACATTTCAAACCTCCTGTACCACTATCTCGGGATCTTCTTCAAGCCATAAACTCTTCTTTAATCTAAAACCTAGTATTCTTTGCATGAAATCATGTAANTTTCAGAGAAAAACTCTTTGAGTCTGCTAAGGATATCATTAGATTTGCCGCATGCATGTGAGACAGCATTTTCTCTCCAAATTCTTTGGCTACCTTCCACTCCGATTTATCCCACAGATCAAACCCTAGCTCAGCTCTTATGTTAGGGATGTCATACATCATAACATCAGTGCCCCACAAATCCTTCTCATTCATGCTTTCTTTACACTGGAAAATTTCAAGATTAAGAAGGAAACCTGAGAGCTCTTGAAAATGGCCAGGAGCTATCAATCGGCCCTCCATCTCTCCCAGCAGGTGGTGATAAAGATCATGGAGCACAAGACGGCTCACTTCCTTTCCATCACTACAAAATAGAAACTGCTTTAGGAAAATTATTAGGTAAGTCAAAGGATAACATTACAAGAAAATACATAAATAAATCCAAGTAAGAATGAAAAAAAGAGCAGATTATGAAAGTTTAATGTCTTGATGCATGATACAGAGTTTCTTATAAGAAGAAGATATTATAAAGTTAAAAGGTTCATAATTTCCACGCCTTCAAAAAGCAGAATAACTAATAAGTTGAAGCAAAAGAAGTGACCAAAGTAGTTCATTTTAGTTACGTGAGTTATAAGCATTCTTTCCAAATTAGGCCATGCATATTCAACTCATCTCTTCAACAAGTGTACAACTTACCTCTCTAGAAATAGAAAAAAAAATTTCAAGAAATTGACAGTGCTATGACACAAAATACTATAAATAAAAAGATTTGAAAAACTACTGACAGAAACGGATTTATCAGATATTTATGCTATATATTACCAGTGATAAGATAAGAATGTTTTTATGTATTCAATAACCTAGAATTTCCTATTTATTCCAAACTGTACAACCAAATATCAATAACAAAGGTATGGAAAATACTACCAAAACCACAATCTCTGTAACATTCAAAAATATTCTAGAATTTCAGATCAAAGAAATCAATTAGCATACTAATTTGTGGTAACAACCATACCTATAACCTTGGAAAGAGTATTGTTCAAGAAGGGCAGAAAAGGAAGGATTTTGCATCAACTGCACGTGGCACCAAAACATGCAGTGTTAATAAAAAAATCAGAAAGAAAAATGAATATAAACTCAACCAAAACCACAACCTTATCTTTAATCATGTGAATCATCCCAACTAGTGGTACGGATAGNGACGTATTAGTTGCTGAAAATTGGCATGAGCAGGATGACGCATGAATTGGCTCACTTGATTTACTGTATAGNCTGCCATAAGCAGTAAGAATAAGCGCATCCTTAATTCTAGGTAGACTGAGAGATACGTTTCTTTCGTTATAGCGAAGAAGACGTATTAGTTGCTGAAAATTGGCATGAGCAGGATGACGCATGAATTGGCTCACTTGATTTACTGTATAATTGAGATCAGGTCTGGCTAATGTCAAGTATTTGAGGGATCCAACAAGGACTTTAGAATGCAGTATCAGAAGCAATAGGAGAAGCATTCGGTCCATCTATTTTGCATTGTGTGATGAGTTTTTTGACAAATTTGGAGTTTTGCATTTCAGAGATATGAAGAATTTGTTGAGCATAGGAAGCTTAATTTAATATGGGATAAGTAAATTACATCNTTGCCATAAGCAGTAAGAATAAGCGCATCCTTAATTCTAGGTAGACTGAGAGATACGATTCTTTCGTTATAGCGAAGAAGACGTATTAGTTGCTGAAAATTGGCATGAGCAGGATGACGCATGAATTGGCTCACTTGATTTACTGTATAATTGAGATCAGGTCTGGCTAATGTCAAGTATTTGAGGGATCCAACAAGGAGCTTTAGAATGAAGTATCAGAAGCAATAGGAGAAGCATTCGGTCCATCTATTTTGCATTGTGTGATGAGGTTTTTGACAAATTTGGAGTTGTGCATTTCAGAGATATGAAGAATTTGTTGAGCATAGGAAGCTTAATTTAATATGGGATAAGTAAATTACATCTGGTGAGTTAAATAGAATATTTGATTAGGAAACTGTACATAAATGAAAGCTTCTGTTTTTGTAGGAAGAAGACTTGGTAGTGCAGAAGTGGAAATTGCCAATAAAATTAAAATTTTTCCAAACAGGTCAGACAAATGAATAATTTTGTCCCTATTAATAAATTATTTTTATAATACTTGATGCGCGTTGGAAAATTCACGGCGGTAAAGTAACATATTATTTTTTTAGCGTTGTACGAGAATTCAGCACACACACGAACGAAAAATAAACAAACAGTGACGACTCCAAAAGTTTTTATGTGGAAAACCCGTAAAGAGAAAAATCACGGACAAGATCAAGTTGTGAAAATTCACTATTAATTGATGATTACTGAAATTAATTATTCCGTAGATGGGAAATTATTACTAGATTTTCTTGTTACAACGTTAACTGACGGCGTCTGTTTGGTGGTAATCGACGATGATTCGTGCAGATCGATGGTGACGGCCGACAGTGGCTGACGGCGATCGACAGGTGTCGATGACGGTCGGCGTTGGTCAATGACGGTCAGCGGTGGTCGTTGGAGATCGGCAACGGTCGATAATTGTCGGTGATCGACAGTGGGCGACGGTGATCGTCTAGTTGGTGGCTGTGACAGGGGTCGACTATGATCGGTCTCTGTTGACTGTGGCGACAGAGGTTGGCGGTGGTCGACGACGATCGATAGAGGCCGACGGTGGTCGGGATGTGCTGGACTTCAACTCCTTAGAACTTTTTGTTCTCTCTGAATTTTCAAGCATCCTTTCATGTGAGGGGTAGGGCTCCATTTATAGTGTTCTGGGTGCAATTAATGCAGAAATATGAATCATTTTGATCAGACGTTTCAGAGAACTTCCTCGATCATATGACATTTAATGGACATTTGAGTTTCTTAATGATGTCAGAATTGAGTAATCTTTGACTCGTTAGATTCGTCTTGTCGAGACGCTCGATTCAAGTATAAACTTGTTATATTTGATAACCGTTTGATCTTCCAAATATGTCCAAAAATCTTCTAAGTGTGGTTCAATGACTTGATCTGAGCTTGATTTGACTTGGCTTGAGTAAGTTTTCATATTATTAGGTCTGTCTCATCGAGTCGGTCAGTTTGACTATAAGTTTACTGAAATCAGAGCTCTATGTGAGTTTTTATCAAGAATTTAACATCTCTTATTTAAAATATTATCTCGAGATCCGTGTCATGCTTATAGATTCGTGTCAGATAATGAAAATTTATTGGTGATGTATCAGTTGCACCATATTTTCGGGCGAGTCAAATTTTATCATCCGACAATATTGATATTCAAAGTCACTTTATTTTTATCGCACATAGATAACATTCTTACTATCTCTTTTTAAATTATATATATATATATATATATATATATATATATATATATATATATATATATATATATATATATATATATATATATATATATATATATATATATATATATATAAAAATATATATATATANGGTTTATGGCTATTTGTTCCTGAAATCCAAAATTGAATATACTGAAATCTATCACATTAGGTAGCATTTATCTTCTAATGATAGAATATTGGCAGATAAATAGAAATGTTAAACTGATTAAAATTATATGGTTATTAGTTCTATTATTCTTAAGTTTGTTATCTTCTAACTATTGTCTCACTTTTTTCAATGATGATCTCATGAATTAGATCTAGATTATCAATAAATATAGTGCTAAAATGCATGAATAAGATCACTTTTTGGAACCATTTCACATCAAATAGAATCCATTTCTTAACTTTTATTTTTACTTTTGTACTGCTTAATTATTGTTACCTTGTATAAAAAATTTGTTATTTTAATTGACAAATTAACATTGTAGGAGCTGAACAAGATTGATGCTTATACTCAAACTCGATATGATCCTCAAGAGTTGATTGCTACCACCAAGAAGAGGTTTGGGGTAAGCTTCTACATTATTTACAGCTTCAGCATTTACATACATAACGCCCAATTCATATGTATTTACATATCTACCGCCTAAATTTTACTTTTTACATATCACCTATAAAATACCACATTTTTAACTTTTAAGAAGTGAAATGCATCTTTTCGTGAGTAGGGTGCGATGTATGTAATAATTAAAGTTTAGGAGTTAGATATGTAAATTTGTATGACTTGTGTGGCTTGGATTTAAATCTTCCTGGTTAACTTACTCCGTTCAATTTAATTGACTCCTTTATTTATTTTTATTTTGTTTTCTTTTCAAGATAAACTGAGGAATTCGACATCTCCTTTTCGGGTATTGTAATCAGCTAAACTTTCATATTTTTTTATTTTTGTGAAAAATTATAAACTTTTCAACTTTGCATAAGCTAATAGAGTTATCCCATTAAGAGATCAGCAGACTTTCTCCTCTCTACATTACCTCTGTTGTTTTGCTTATTGTTGAGTTGCTGCTTATAATGCAGGTGTCTCGTATTTGAGCTGGGGGCCTTCTAATAAACGAATTTTCATATCTGGAATAAGATTTTGCTGTTATAGTTGTGTAATAAATGATTTGCTTTCAGTATGTATGCTGATCGTTGAATTGTAATTGTTTGTCAGCAGCCCACTAGCTATGAAAAAAATTGAACTTTGGTTAATGGATTGGCGTACAAATGTGATGGAAAATGCAGAAAGTTTTTCTCTTCATTAAAAGATTGCTGATAAATAAATTGAGCATGCGATTTAACCACACAATTCTTACGTATTTACATATCAAACACCTAAAAATTCATATTTATGTGTATATCACTCAAATCTTAGACATCTTACAAGCATGATTATTGCTTTCAAATTAGCCATTTTTGCATTAATTACAATTTCATTAATCTGACTGATTAGTTTACCTGTTCTATTTGCTTCTTCTGATGGTACATCATTATGGATTGGATTAGTCCTTCTATTAGTTATTCTGAATTCTCTCATCTCTTATACTTTTTTGGTATTTCCCCGATCCGAAGATTACAATTCTTCTAGAAATTCAAATTGTGAGAGACGCTAAGATTGCATCTGAGTTTTACAGATCAATTGTTATGAATTAGATATAGACACTAAGATTGCTGAATTCTTTCATCTCTGTTGTTCTAAGTCTTTTTATCTGACCCTGCTCAAATATGATTTAGACGCATATATGATGTATCATATATGATTCACACTCATTGTTTTGAGAAGTATTTACCATCTGGAAAGAGGAAAAAAATGGAGTCTGTCTAAAAAAATGCATCAAGAAAGGGCAGATGTATAGAAACTTTCAGACCCATTTAGATATTCTTTCAGACCCATTGCTGATCATCAACAATGCTGCTATCATTAAATTTTAAAAAGATAGATATTTAGTGAAGAGATCAGCTAATTGGTTTATAGTGTTGATTTGATGATGATAAATTGTTTTTTTTTAATGTTCTATCCTGGTGCGAAAAATCGGATTATTTGTGAGAATTATGAGAGATGTATTGTCTCAATAAATTGTAGTCGGTTCATGTATAGGAATTTAAAAGTCTTGTAGGATTTTCCAAAGCCATATAATATTTGTAGCAGCTGTTGCTAAAGCACGATATTCAACTTCTGTTGTAGAATAAATGGTGGCCTACCTTCCGTTCAATCTTGAAATGAGAGTGGAGCTTAGAAAAATACAAAAATTGGAGATGGGATTTCTATCCTCGGGATCGCTTGCCATAAGCAGTAAGAATAAGCGCATCCTTAATTCTAGGTAGACTGAGAGATACG
>JXCR01022254.1:31526-57051 GCA_002079205.1 Phalaenopsis hybrid cultivar
CATTGAGTAATATTGGGTTCGTTGGATTCGTCTTGTTGAGACTTTCGGTTTGAGGATAAACTTGTCATATTTGACAACCGTTTGACCATCCAAATGTGTTTGAAAATCTTCTAAGTGTGGTTCAATGACTTGATCTGGGCTTGATTTGACTCGGATTGGGCTAGTGATCATATCATTAGGTCCGTTTCATCGAGTCGGTCAGTTTGACTATAAATTTGCAGAAATCAGAGCTCTATGCCACAGAAAAAAAGTCTCTTATCGGATAGGTGTGAGACTGAAAAACAATATTTAAGTCCTGGGCTACCCACCACCCTGAAAAGGTCTTTTGGGAGGTGACAAGTGGTATCAGAGCAGATTACTGCCTATCAGGTGTGTGGACTCTCCATGGTCTAGTGGGACCCACAAAGGAGCTGATGCGTGACGAGGGCGTCACGTGATTGAATAGAGGAGAATATCACAGACAAAAAGTTTCATATCAGTTAGGTATAGGGCAGAAGTACAGTATTTAAATCTTGCGCTGCCCACCTCTCTTATTAGCTCTTTTGGGAGGTGACATCTAGGTGAGTTTTTATCAAGGTTTGAGCATCTCTTGCTCCGAATATTATCTTGAGTTCCATTTCATGCTTCGAGATTCATGTCGAAAAATTGTTGACGACGTATCAATGAAAATGGAAGGATTTTGAAAAAAAAATATTTGAGTGCCAAAAAATATATGCTCATCATTGAAAAATGATTGATCCTCTTACGGCTGTAGTGTTGAGATCTGAATTTACAAACATTAATACATAAATCAATCGATTAAAATGGGTCAGCGAATTTAGTCTTAGTTAGCTTAACTCTGCCAGATTGTCAAATCATTCATTACAGTAATTCTAAGCCATAGCATCTCCTTCAGGAACTTTTCTTACTGTTAAGTAATTTTGACATAAGAAGCTTGATATATATATTTCTATTTATTAAAAATAAATGATAATAAGCTGCATGCTAAGAAAATGGAAGGGACAAGATTATAATTAAATACTATGCTGATCCCCTTTGATCATAAATATTTTTTAATAAGCATAGTCTTTAACCAACCTATAGGTAGTGAAGCACTACAATGCAGGCATAAACTGCAACAAGATAATTGGGAACCTATCTCATCATGACAACAGGATATTTTTTGGGTTCTACAATCATCACTGGTATGTTCTATTCGCAATTTCTGTTCTTTAGCAGCTCTCTATAAACCCATGTTGTTATGGTACCAGAGGTTCTTGTGCATCCAATTGCATAGACTTCTTCCTGGGCCTCCCTTTGCATGTCTCCCTGTTCTCTATCTTTGCTTTATTCCTATCTTACCTCCTCTTCTTCGGTCGAGCAGATGGCAGATTCACAGTTGTCTGAAACCCACGAGCTCTCTGAAGGAAAGGATCAAACAGAAAGCATCCCTCCCGATCTCAAATTTGTAACAAAAAACCTCAAAAGCATTGCCCACACCCAGCTATGGGTAACTAATCTATGGCCGCCCAATACCTTGCATAGATCAGAACAGTGGTAGACAACATCCTTGTAGCAGGAGGCCAATTGGATAATGAAGATATTGTTCTATACACTCTTAACAGGCTCCCAACATCCTTACCAATCCTTCAAAACTGGATTTTTTTCTTTCATGGTTTCTTCACATAAAAATTTTGGTGTCTGCTCTCATTATTATTTTTATATTCGTCTGTGTTGGATCTTCATGCAACACTAACTGCCGCTAATCTTTCAACACGCAACAAGACAATTTTCAATGCTGAAAAAAAAAAATTTATGTCATGGTTTAAAAAGAAGTTAAGATGAACTACTAATTAAATAATTATTCATGTCACATTCATATCAAAACAAATTTTGAAAATTTAAAACATATCTTAACTGAGTTGTGATGAGAATATACTTCTCATCAAATGAATTAAAAATAATATGAATATCCTATAAATTTTCTTTTAATTTAATGTACCCAAAATCAATTTTGATCGTAGATAATGCTGATAAGCGGTCGCATTCTTTCAACCACTTTGACCCTATTAAATTTATAAATTATTTTTCATTTTTTGATTAAAAATAAAAATAAATTTGTGATTATAATTTTGAATAATGGTTTTTTTTTTATTTTAAATCAAGTATCTTTTAACCACTTCAATTATTAATTTCAGATTTTAAAAGTTAAAATAATTATATTTTTTTATGTGATACGAAAGATTCGAGTCGTATGAATGTAAAAGTTAAAGTTGAGATGTTAGATATGTAAATTCAAAGGAACCATATGGTATGTGTTAAGTGCCATTATTATATAAACATATTTTTTTTTATATCAATGATTTTCTGTTTCATTTGTTCGTTTTTTAGTTGTATGATTCCTTCATTGCAACTACAAGGAGGAGGGGCTGCCTCCGTCTCTCGATGTACATACAAATTAGGTGTGTATGCCACGAGCAATCGCTATCTGAAAGTATGGGTCATCCGTACGTAATAATTTTTTATGAGATTGTAGAGGTGCCTACTCCCTTTGACGGAACTATGATGTAAGTTTTGATTTTCGGTGTGTATTATTCTGATTAGACGCTATTTGGTAGTCACATTCAATGATTGTTTTGTTAGGTTTTAGGCCAATTATTTTCAAATAATTACTTGAGTGATCTAAATCATAATACTTTCCTAAATTTGGATTTATAAGATTTCTTGAATCCCTCCCGAATGAGAGCCTATTTGTAATCAAACAGCTCGTTAGGGTTTAGGGTTTTAGTTTCATATGCATCGTGAAAATTTACAAAGATCCAGAAAGAAGAGGCTTACATTGAGTCCTTCATTGGTCCCTCTTATCGAGGCTCAACCAAGAAGGGAGTTGTTAGAGAAGAACTTGGTGAGTTGCTAACTGTGATGGTTGTTTTGATTTATACTAACTAATTTCTATCTGATGACGAGTGATTCATCATCTTATTTTAAAATGATTCAACTAAAAGGTATTTATTGAGAGTTTGAACTACCTAAATATTGGATGAATGATTTATAAATATTTGTTCATATGCTCCAAAATGTTTACATCTCATAATAGATTCAAGATTAGTAATGCTGTCATATTTAGGAGAAAATATTACGAACGACGTTTGTATGTTCGAACAACCCTTGATATTCGAACACGCCACTTATTACAAGTTACATAAAAGCCTACTCAAATCTCAACGGTTGTTCGCACAAGACATAACATTTTTTTTTCATATTTTGATATCATTTTATTTTCTAATAGTATCAGCGAAAAGTTATTTGTCCTTCTAAATCTTAAATTCAATTTTCTTTAAATATTTTGTCTCACTTATTTCAATTAATGGAGAAATATTTTATCAGATGCATTTTACCACCCTGCTTGTTTGCAAAATTGTTCTATGGGCATTATCAACAATGGAATAGATCCAAATAAACATCTAACAATTGCATAAGAAGTTCGTCATGTTTACTTGAACATTGATGTGCGTCGAGACTTATAATTGAAGGCTAATCTATGTTGTTTCTTGTATATGTATAAGTTATTTGGTTCAACGATTTCATCTTATTATGATGTCTGAGGGCACATGGTCATGCGGTTACATGTCAAGAGTTCAAAAATATTCATGCAGATCATTATTAACAAATTCACTTTAATTTTTAGAGCAAAGAACATTTACCTATCAAAGAACTTAGCCTTTCTCGTATTTATATTTTTCAAGTACCTTGTATTTATGTTTTATAGGATAAAGCCAAAGCATTTCATTCAATCATCCAGGCATCTTCAAATATCACCCTTGAAGAAAATGAGTTAGAACATAGTGGTTGGCTTTTTAATTTCTTTAAGCTCATTGAGTGAGGCACAAGATGACTTTTAGCTCGAATGCAAATTTCACGTGTGAAGTCGACACTTACAAGTTATAAGAGAATCATGAGAACAAATGCGTCAAACAATGAAATGATGGGTACCCCAATAAGTGTTTTCATAGCCAAGCTAGCTATGTATTGTTACTTTTTGGCAAATAATAGTTGTCACGACAAGGTTATGATACTCTAAATGGTACATCTTATCATTGTTAGTGCCACAATTAATGATTTCCAACAATATGCAAAAATTGGGATAGATTAGTCCACGATAACTTAGTTTCATAGGGTCTTTATCTACTCATAATACTTTGATTTGATCTACTCAACCAAGTTTGTTGCGTTAATTAAGGTGTCATGTGATCAATTACCTCAAAACCACCAATCTAAGCAAACCATGGGTCATGGGCATATATTAAAGCCTATCCTTTTTTTTTTCTTGAGTTGGTGTGGCAAAGGTATCATCTCGTAAAATTAGTAATACGAGGGTTGATATGTTGTTAAATGTTGCTTAGCCATGGCTCTCGATAATTCCTTGTTTCGTGTAATTCGAAGTTTATTTCTTGAGCATGCTTCAAATTTTCAGAGTGTGTGCAATCTACTTCCTCGAATTGTTGCATTATTTTTTTTTTTTTGTGTCACAATGATACTTTAAAATATAAAAATAACAAGGAGATGTTTCCATACATGCCACCTAATTATTATGTTTTTACTTATCTAAGCACGAAACTTTACGTTTTATATTTATATCGCCCAAATCTTTCATATCACATCAGAAAACCAGCATTTTAACTTTTAAATAGTGAAATACCTCTTCATGCTTAACTAAGATGACGTATGTTAAAAAGTGAAGTCTAGCTGTCAGATATGTAAATACGTAAGAATTGATCGATATGCACGCAAATCCTCCAAATAACAAATAAGAATGCTAGTCAATTAGCTAATACGAATGATTAACTAAACCAATAACCGCATTAGCTTGAGTAATAACAAATAGAATTGCTACATATGCTTTGCAACTCTTTTGCATTCAAATGACAAACAATATGTATGTAAAATAATCACCATGACATATCACAAAAAAATAAAAAAAGAGAAAATGCATAAAATTAAGATGAACACAATGGTATAATGTGATTATTAATTACAANTACAAAAATAAAAAAAAATAAAAAAAGAGAAAATGCATAAAATTAAGATGAACACAATGGTATAATGTGATTATTAATTACAATTTTTTAGCTTAATTAATTATAATTAATAATAGTAAAAGCAACTTTAAGTCTCAGTTAAATCTAAATCACTTATATCAATTCTCCACCTTGATTTATAATTAATTAAGGGGTCAAATATAGACAATATCTAACCTTTCTCAATCTATCTATATTATCATAGACTAAAGAACATGCATATTGATCACTTATNAGAAAAATGGGTTGCCCAAACATATCATAATTCACTTACCACATATTAAGCAAGTTTAGACAATATCTAACCTTTCTCAATCTATCTATATTATCATAGACTAAAGAACATGCATATTGATCACTTATTATTTATTATGTTTAGTTGGTGTGCAACATTTTTGTACAAATATTGTAAGCTGATCCAATCTAACCTAATTGTACTTTAAATTCTATTTTTTGGGCTAACATATGTCATTACAATAATCAAAGAGATACCTAACATAACCTAAGCTTGAACATTGGGTACAGATAAAAATAATATTAAAATATTTTAATATAAATCGAGTCAAGATGGGCTTGAACGTCGTCAGATTTCCTTAAAATTAGTGCTGTTCAGATTCTTTTATATCCAACACTGATCGCAAAGCAAATTCAAAGATTTTTCAAGCTGAAATGCAAAATAATAGTATAGTTTGACATGAGTTTTTGGCCTTGACATTACGATATATAAGGTTTTAAACGACCAGGGCCTGAGCGAGCTCATGGTTGGCTCATTTTTCGGCTCTTTCAAAATTAATTGTGTTAGAAATTGGCTCGTGTTCGAATATAGTGGTGAGCAGTCTCACGTTTGACTTATTCAAAATTAATTATGTTAGAAATTTGCTAATGTTTGAAATTGGTCGTGAGCAGTGTGTTCATGTTTGGCTTGATTTACATATGTTTGCTCATGTTCGACTTGAGTTATGCTCAAAATTGGCTCATTGAAATTAATTATAAAAAAAATTTAGGGTATCTAATTTGAACCTACGATAAATTTATACTTTTAACCATGTGTGTGTGTGTGTATTATAATAATAATAATAAAAATAATAAGGCATTTATAAATTTTCATCATTTTGCACAAATCTAAAGAAGGGACTGAGTTCTAGTGTTGTTCTAGACCAAAGACCAAACAAAGACTTATTGCTCCTGCAGATGTTGACAATTGTCGCACACCCCTTGCTAGTCGTCATTGATGGAACTTGTAGAGTAATGACACACATTGTAACAAAGCACCTTATGAAGTCATGACGTACGTTGTGGTGTAACATTGTATCCCGAAGATGGTGCAATAACACACCCTGAATATGATGTAATGCACTCTGAATTCAGTGTAATTGCATACCCTCAATATGGGATAATAAATAACATTGTATTGAAAATTCAATGATAGCTCCTGACTGTAATGGTTTATGATTGTTGTACTGAAGATACGATGACTCTCTCTAGGCTTCTCAAATTCTCTCTCTTCGCGACTTCTCCCTACAACCTTGGTGGCCAACTGACACTCTTGCAACTCCCTACTATGGTTAATATGACCAACTACAGCTTACGAGGCTCGCAGCTCATGCAACTCCTAACTTTGGCCTACGTGACCTTGAGAAGCTATTGAAGCTCTCAACTCTGACCTTCANCTTGCTGAATAATGTGGTATATTTTAGGTGGATATAGCATATGCTCCGTTTGTTGAGAGGTTTCAGCTTTTATTTGCTGATGTAAGGAACTATGACATTACCAAGGGGAGGCCCAAGCTCACACTATGGATTGAGGTATATTTAGGATTTGTTTGGGATAGTTTTCTGTCTGCTTTGCATTCCAAGCTTCATTTGAGAACTGTTTTCTTGTTATTTTTAGAAAACTTTATCATAGGAAGCTGCTGTTTGATTTTTTTTTTTAATTTATATTTGTAATTCTCATCGTAGTTTTATAAGAAATAGTTATCTATATTTACTTAGANTAAGCTTCATTTGAGAACTGTTTTCTGGTTATTTTTAGAAAACTTTATCATAAGAAGCTGCTGTTTGATTTTTTTTTTTTTAATTTATATTTGTAATTCTCATCGTAGTTTTATAAGAAATAGTTATCTATATTTACTTAGATTAGCATTACAAGCAGACGGTGAAGAAGGGTTTTGGAAGTCCACTCCAAAGCTTTGGGTTTATGAATGAACTTTTAAATCTTATTATGAGTGCTTTATCCATATTATTGTTTTTGGATTTTTTTCGAAGAGAAGATGGATATCAAGAGTTTGAGCTATCGAAATATTTTAGAAATGGTTTATGGCTATTTGTTCCTGAAATCCAAAATTGAATATACTGAAATCTATCACATTAGGTAGCATTTATCTTCTAATGATAGAATATTGGCAGATAAATAGAAATGTTAAACTGATTAAAATTATATGGTTATTAGTTCTATTATTCTTAAGTTTGTTATCTTCTAACTATTGTCTCACTTTTTTCAATGATGATCTCATGAATTAGATCTAGATTATCAATAAATATAGTGCTAAAATGCATGANTCAAAGAGAAGATGGATATCAAGAGTTTGAGCTATCGAAATATTTTAGAAATGGTTTATGGCTATTTGTTCCTGAAATCCAAAATTGAATATACTGAAATCTATCACATTAGGTAGCATTTATCTTCTAATGATAGAATATTGGCAGATAAATAGAAATGTTAAACTGATTAAAATTATATAGTTATTAGTTCTATTATTCTTAAGTTTGTTATCTTCTAACTATTTTCTCACTTTTTTCAATGATGATCTCATGAATTAGAACTAGATTATCAATAAATATAGTGCTAAAATGCATGAATAAGATCACTTTTTGGAACCATTTCACATCAAATAGAATCCATTTCTTAACTTTTATTTTTACTTTTGTACTGCTTAATTATTGTTACCTTGTATAAAAAATTTGTTATTTTAATTGACAAATTAACATTGTAGGAGCTGAACAAGATTGATGCTTATACTCAAACTCGATATGATCCTCAAGAGTTGATTGCTACCACCAAGAAGAGGTTTGGGGTAAGCTTCTACCTTATTTACAGCTTACTTCAGCATTTACATACATAACGCCCAATTCATATGTATTTACATATCTACCGCCTAAATTTTACTTTTTACATATCACCTATAAAATACCACATTTTTAACTTTTAAGAAGTGAAATGCATCTTTTCGTGAGTAGGGTGCGATGTATGTAATAATTAAAGTTTAGGAGTTAGATATGTAAATTTTTATGACTTGTGTGGCTTGGATTCAAATCTTCCTGGTTAACTTACTCCGTTCAATTTAATTGACTCCTTTATTTATTTTTATTTTGTTTTCTTTTCAAGATAAACTGAGGAATTCGACATCTCCTTTTCGGGTATTGTAATCAGCTAAACTTTCATATTTTTTTATTTTTGTGAAAAATTATAAACTTTTCAACTTTGCATAAGCTAATAGAGTTATCCCATTAAGAGANTATTTTTGTGAAAAATTATAAACTTTTCAACTTTGCATAAGCTAATAGAGTTATCCCATTAAGAGATCAGCAGACTTTCTCCTCTCTACATTACCTCTGTTGTTTTGCTTATTGTTGAGTTGCTGCTTATAATGCAGGTGTCTCGTATTTGAGCTGGGGGCCTTCTAATAAACGAATTTTCATATCTGGAATAAGATTTTGCTGTTATAGTTGTGTAATAAATGATTTGCTTTCAGTATGTATGCTGATCGTTGAATTGTAATTGTTTGTCAGCAGCCCACTAGCTATGAAAAAAACTGAACTTTGGTTAATGGATTGGCGTACAAATGTGATGGAAAATGCAGAAAGTTTTTCTCTTCATTAAAAGATTGCTGATAAATAAATTGAGCATGCGATTTAACCACACAATTCTTACGTATTTACATATCAAACACCTAAAAATTCATATTTATGTGTATGTCACTCAAATCTTAGATATCTTACAAGCATGATTATTGCTTTCAAATTAGCCATTTTTGCATTAATTGCAATTTCATTAATCTGACTGGTTAGTTTACCTGTTCTATTTGCTTCTTCTGATGGTACATCATTATGGATTGGATTAGTTATTCTGAGTTCTCTCATCTCTTATACTTTTTTGGTATTTCCCCGATCCGAAGATTGCAATTCTTCTAAGAAATTCAAATTGTGAGAGACGCTAAGATTCCATCTGAGTTTTACAGATCAATTTTTATGAATTAGATATAGACACTAAGATTGCTGAATTCTTTCATCTCTGTTGTTCTAAGTCTTTTTATCTGACCCTGCTCAAATATGATTTAGACGCATATATGATGTATCATATATGATTCACACTCATTGTTTTGAGAAGTATTTACCATCTGGAAAGAGGAAAAAAATGGAGTCAGTCTAAAAAAATGCATTAAGAAAGGGCAGATGTATAGAAACTTTCAGACCCATTTAGATATTCTTTCAGACCCATTGCTTTTCATCAACAATGCTGCTATCATTAAATTTTAAAAAGATAGATATTTAGTGAAGAGATCAGCTAATTGGTTTATAGTGTTGATTTGATGNACCCATCCGAGACTGTATGTCTAAGCTTTTGCTTGACGACTGTAGCCTGTAATGAAAGAGGTTGAATCGAGTCACCCTGGGATCGATTAAGCCTAGGAGAAGGTGTAAGAGATTCTCTGCTTTTCTCGAGGCTAGGGCATAGGTCGCAATGAACCATATGTTTTTTTTGAAAATATGGTTGCAGTTATATTCAAGAAAAATGTTTGACAACTTATTAGGTGTTGTTTTTTAATCTTTTTACCTCCCAGCGTAGGCGTTTTCTATGTGAGTTTATAAAACAACCCATGTATTGGGCCTTAAAGATATCGACTTCTTGATCTAGTTGAAGAAGAACTATAGTACCATGAGGGAGTTTTGAGGATGCGTTATTTGCAGTGATGATTCGCTCCCCAATATAGAAGTGATTCTTGTAGACATGTAATTTGAGTGAAATGTGGGATAACTTCCCCACCATAGTAGTGCTCGGGATGTTAACAGGATCTACCTTTCGAGACTGCAATGAAGGTTGCCTCCAAACTTGGAAGAAGTTGTGAAATGTTTTGTGTCTGAATAAAATGTGAGAAGACAATTCTACTACAATCGTGCCCGGGACATTGACGTGAACAAATCCTTTCGAGATATAGTGAAAGTTGCCCCCCACATTGAAGAATGCACCAGAGATGATCTTCATGACGTAAAGGAGGGTCTTTCACTAGTTGAAGACAATGTCGAACGGAACTTCGCTTCCCACAGACGACTCCAAACTGATGCGTGCTGGAAAATTCGCGACAGTAAAGTAACAGATTATCGTCTTAGCGTTGTACGAGAATTCAGCACACACACGAATGAAAAAGAAACTAACAGTGACAACTTCAAAAGTTTTTACGTGGAAAACCCGTAAAGTGAAAAACTATGGGACCTGACCCAGTTGTGAAAATTCACTATTGATTGATGACTATAGAAATCCATTGTCCTTTAGACGAGAAATGATTATTAGCTTTTCTGGTTACAACGTCAAATGACAATGCCTGGTTGGTGGTAATCGACGATAATTGGTGGCAATCGACAGTGATGGTTGACGGGGGGTGGCTGACGGTGATCGGTGGGTGTCGATGACGGTCGACATTGGTTAATGACGGTCGATGGCGGGCGATGACAATCGACGCTGTCCGACGATGATTGTCTAGTTGTTGGCGGCCGAAAGGGATCGACAGCGATTAATGGAGGCCAACGGTGGTCGGGATGGTGTTGGACTTCAACTCCTTAGAGCTTCTTGTTCTCTCTAAATTTTCAAGCACCCTCCTTTCATTTGAGGGGGAGGACTCTATTTATAGTGTTATAGGTGCAATTAATACAAATATATGAATCATTTTGATCGTACGGTTCAGAGAGCTTCTCTCGATCATACGATATTTAATGGACATTTGAGTGCATTGATAATGTCAACATTGAGTAATATTGGGTTCGTTGGATTCGTCTTGTTGAGACTTTCGGTTCGAGGATAAACTTGTCATATTTGACAACCGTTTGACCATCCAAATGTGTTTGAAAATCTTCTAAGTGTGGTTCAATGACTTGATCTGGGCTTGATTTGACTCGGATTGGGCTAGTGATCATATCATTAGGTCCGTCTCATCGAGTCGGTCAGTTTGACTATAAATTTGTAGAAATCAGAGCTCTATATCACAGACAAAAAGTCTCACATTGGCTAGGTGTGAGACTGAAAAACAATATTTAAGTCCTGGGCTACCCACCACCCTGAAAAGGTCTTTTGGGAGGTGACAAGCGGTATCATAGCAGATTACTGTCTACCAGGTGTGTGGACTCTCCATGGTGTAGTGGGACTCACAAAGGAGCTGATGCGTGACGTCCGACGATGATTGTCTAGTTGTTGGCGGCCGACAGAGATCGACGGCGATTAATGGAGGCCAACGGTGGTCGGGATGATGTTGAACTTCAACTCCTTAGAGCTTCTTGTTCTCTCTAAATTTTCAAGCCCCCTCCTTTCATTTGAGGAGGACTCTATTTATAGTGTTATAGGTGCAATTAATATAGATATATGAATCATTTTGATCGTACGGTTCAGAGAGCTTCCCTCGATCATACGATATTTAATGGACATTTGAGTGCATTGATGATGTCAGCATTGAGTAATATTGGGTTCGTTGGATTCGTCTTGTTGAGACTTTCGGTTCGAGGATAAACTTGTCATATTTGACAACCGTTTGACCATCCAAATGTGTTTGAAAATCTTCTAAGTGTGGTTCAATGACTTGATTTGGGCTTGATTTGACTCGGATTGGGCTAGTGATCATATCATTAGGTCTGTCTCATCGAGTCGGTCAGTTTGACTATAAATTTGCAGAAATCAGAGCTCTATGTCACAGACAAAAAATCTCACATCGGATAGGTGTGAGACTGAAAAACAATATTTAAGTCCTGGGCTACCCACCACCCTGAAAAGGTCTTTTGGGAGGTGACAAGTGGTATCAGAGCAGATTACTGTCTACCAGGTGTGTGGACTCTCCATGGTGTAGTGGGACTCACAAAGGAGCTGATGCGTGACGTCCGACGATGATTGTCTAGTTGTTGGCGGCCGACAGAGATCGACGGCGATTAATGGAGGCCAACGGTGGTCGGGATGATGTTGAACTTCAACTCCTTAGAGCTTCTTGTTCTCTCTAAATTTTCAAGCCCCCTCCTTTCATTTGAGGAGGACTCTATTTATAGTGTTATAGGTGCAATTAATATAGATATATGAATCATTTTGATCGTACGGTTCAGAGAGCTTCCCTCGATCATACGATATTTAATGGACATTTGAGTGCATTGATGATGTCAGCATTGAGTAATATTGGGTTCGTTGGATTCGTCTTGTTGAGACTTTCGGTTCGAGGATAAACTTGTCATATTTGACAACCGTTTGACCATCCAAATGTGTTTGAAAATCTTCTAAGTGTGGTTCAATGACTTGATCTGGGCTTGATTTGACTCGGATTGGGCTAGTGATCATATCATTAGGTCCGTCTCATCGAGTCGGTCAGTTTGACTATAAATTTGCAGAAATCAGAGCTCTATATCACAGACAAAAAGTCTCACATTGGCTAGGTGTGAGACTGAAAAACAATATTTAAGTCCTGGGCTACCCACCACCCTGAAAAGGTCTTTTGGGAGGTGACAAGTGGTATCAGAACAGATTACTGCCTACCAGGTGTGTGCTTTCCATGGTCTAGTGGGACCCACAAAGAAGCTGATGTGTGACGAGGGCGTCACGTGATTGAATAGAGGAGAATATCACAGACAAAAAGTTTCATATCGATTAGGTATAGGGCAGAAGTACAATATTTAAGTCTTGCGCTGCCCACCTCTCTTATTAGCTCTTTTGGGATGTGACATCTAGGTGAGTTTTTATCAAGGTTTGAGCATCTCTTGCTCCGAATATTATCTTGAGTTCCATTTCANAACTATAAATTTGCAGAAATCAGAGCTCTATATCACAGACAAAAAGTCTCGCATTGGCTAGGTGTGAGACTGAAAAATAATATTTAAGTCCTGGGCTACCCACCACCCTGAAAAGGTCTTTTGGGAGGTGACAAGTGGTATCAGAGCAGATTACTGTCTACCAGGTGTGTGGACTCTCCATGGTCTAGTGGGACCCACAAAGGAGCTGATGCGTGACGTCCGACGGTGATTGTCTAGTTGTTGGCGGCCGACAGGGATCGACGGCGATTAACGGAGGCCAACGGTGGTCGGGATGGTGTTGGACTTCAACTCCTTAGAGCTTCTTGTTCTCTCTAAATTTTCAAGCCCCCTCCTTTCATTTGAGGAGGACTCTATTTATAGTGTTATAGGTGCAATTAATATAGATATATGAATCATTTTGATCGTACGGTTCAGAGAGCTTCCCTCGATCATACGATATTTAATGGACATTTGAGTGCATTGATGATGTCAGCATTGAGTAATATTGGGTTCGTTGGATTCGTCTTGTTGAGACTTTCGGTTCGAGGATAAACTTGTCATATTTGACAACCGTTTGACCATCCAAATGTGTTTGAAAATCTTCTAAGTGTGGTTCAATGACTTGATTTGGGCTTGATTTGACTCGGATTGGGCTAGTGATCATATCATTAGGTCTGTCTCATCGAGTCGGTCAGTTTGACTATAAATTTGCAGAAATCAGAGCTCTATGTCACAGACAAAAAATCTCACATCGGATAGGTGTGAGACTGAAAAACAATATTTAAGTCCTGGGCTACCCACCACCCTGAAAAGGTCTTTTGGGAGGTGACAAGTGGTATCAGAACAGATTACTGCCTACCAGGTGTGTGCTTTCCATGGTCTAGTGGGACCCACAAAGAAGCTGATGTGTGACGAGGGCGTCACGTGATTGAATAGAGGAGAATATCACAGACAAAAAGTTTCATATCGATTAGGTATAGGGCAGAAGTACAATATTTAAGTCTTGCGCTGCCCACCTCTCTTATTAGCTCTTTTGGGATGTGACATCTAGGTGAGTTTTTATCAAGGTTTGAGCATCTCTTGCTCCGAATATTATCTTGAGTTCCATTTCATGCTTCGAGATTCATGTCGAAAAATTGTTGATGACGTATCAATGAAAATGGAAGGATTTTGAAAAAAAATATTTGAGTGCCAAAAAAATATATGCTCATCATTGAAAAATGATTGATCCTCTTACGGCTGTAGTGTTGAGATCTGAATTTACAANCGACGTATCAATGAAAATGGAAGGATTTTGAAAAAAAAATATTTGAGTGCCAAAAAATATATGCTCATCATTGAAAAATGATTGATCCTCTTACGGCTGTAGTGTTGAGATCTGAATTTACAAACATTAATACATAAATCAATCGATTAAAATGGGTCAGCGAATTTAGTCTTAGTTAGCTTAACTCTGCCAGATTGTCAAATCATTCATTACAGTAATTCTAAGCCATAGCATCTCCTTCAGGAACTTTTCTTACTGTTAAGTAATTTTGACATAAGAAGCTTGATATATATATTTCTATTTATTAAAAATAAATGATAATAAGCTGCATGCTAAGAAAATGGAAGGGACAAGATTATAATTAAATACTATGCTGATCCCCTTTGATCATAAATATTTTTTAATAAGCATAGTCTTTAACCAACCTATAGGTAGTCGAGCACTACAGTGCAGGCATAAACTGCAACAAGATAATTGGGAACCTATCTCATCATGACAACAAGATATTTTTTGGGTTCTACAATCCTCTTCTTTTCTCTATATATAATGATTGTAGCTCTCTATCTACTCATCCCTGGTATGTTCTATTCGCAATTTCTGTTCTTTAGCAGCTCTCTTTAAACCCATGTTGTTATGGTACCAGAGCTTCTTGTGCATCCAATTGCATAGACTTCTTCCTGGGCCTCCCATTTGCATGTCTCCCTGTTCTCTATCTTTGCTTTATTCCTATCTTACCTCCTCTTCTTCGGTCGAGCAGATGGNGAAGCACTACAATGCAGGCATAAACTGCAACAAGATAATTGGGAACCTATCTCATCATGACAACAGGATATTTTTTGGGTTCTACAATCATCACTGGTATGTTCTATTCGCAATTTCTGTTCTTTAGCAGCTCTCTATAAACCCATGTTGTTATGGTACCAGAGGTTCTTGTGCATCCAATTGCATAGACTTCTTCCTGGGCCTCCCTTTGCATGTCTCCCTGTTCTCTATCTTTGCTTTATTCCTATCTTACCTCCTCTTCTTCGGTCGAGCAGATGGNGCCCATCTGAGACTGTATGTCTAAGCTTTTGCTTGACGATTATAGCCTGTAATGAAAGAGGTTGAATCGAGTCTCCCTGGGATCGATTAAGCCTAGGAGAAGGTGTAAGAGATTCTATGCTTTTCTCGAGGCTAAGGCATAAGTCGCAATGAATCATATGTTTTTTTTGAAAATATGCTTGCACTTATACTCAAGAAAAATGTTTGACAACTTATAAGGTGTTGTTTTTGAATATTTTTACCTCTCAGCGTAGGTGTTTTCTATGTGAGTTTATAAAACAACCCATGTATTGGGCCTTAAAGATATCGACTTCTTGATCTAGTTGAAGAAGAACTATAGTACCATGAGGGGGTTTTGAGGATGCGTTATTTGCAGTGATGATTCGCTAACCAATATAGAAGTGATTCTTGTAGACATGTAATTTGAGTGAAATGTGAGATAACTTCCCCACCATAGTAGTGCTCGGGATGTTAACAGGATCTACCTTTCGAAACTGCAATGAAGATTGCCTCCAAACTTGGAAGAAGTTGTGAAATGTTGTGTCTGAATAAAATGTGAGAAGACAATTCTATTACAATCGTGCCCGGGACATTGACGTGAACAAATCCTTTCGAGACATAGTGAAAGTTGCCCCCACATTGAAGAATGCATCAGAGATGATCTTCATGACGTAAAGGAGGGTCTTTCACTAGTTGGATGAAGTACATCATTGGGAAATTAAGATGCTTAGAGTTGAAGACAATGTCGAACGGAACTTCGCTTCCCACAGACGACTCCAAACTGATGCGTGCTGGAAAATTCGCGACAGTAAAGTAACAGATTATCGTCTTAGCGTTGTACGAGAATTCAGCACACACACGAATGAAAAAGAAACTAACAGTGACAACTTCAAAAGTTTTTACGTGGAAAACCCGTAAAGTGAAAAACTATGGGACCCGACCCAGTTATGAAAATTCACTATTGGTTGATGACTATAGAAATCCATTGTCCTTTAGACGAGAAATGATTACTAGCTTTTCTGGTTACAACGTCAAATGACAATGCCTGGTTGGTGGTAATCGACGATAATTGGTGGCAATCGACAGTGATGGTTGACGGGTGGCTGACGGCGATCGATGGGTGTCGATGACGGTCGACATTGGTTAATGATGGTCGGTGGAGGGCGATGACGATCGACGCTGTCCGACGGTGATTGTCTAGTTGTTGGCGGCCGAAAGGGATCGACAGCGATTAACGGAGGCCAACGATGGTCGGGATGGTGTTGGACTTCAACTCCTTAGAGCTTCTTGTTCTCTCTAAATTTTCAAACCCCCTCCTTTCATTTGAGGGGGAGGACTCTATTTATAGTGTTATAGGTGCAATTAATACAGATATATGAATCATTTTGATCGTACGGTTCAGAGAGCTTCTCTCGATCATACGATATTTAATGGACATTTGAGTGCATTGATAATGTCAACATTTAGTAATATTGGATTCGTTGGATTCGTCTTGTTGAGACTTTCGGTTCGAGGATAAACTTGTCATATTTGACAACCGTTTGACCATCCAAATGTGTTTGAAAATCTTCTAAGTGTGGTTCAATGACTTGATCTGGGCTTGATTTGACTCGGATTGGGCTAGTGATCATATCATTAGGTCCGTTTCATCGAGTCGGTCAGTTTGACTATAAATTTGCAGAAATCAGAGCTCTATGCCACAGAAAAAAAGTCTCTTATCGGATAGGTGTGAGACTGAAAAACAATATTTAAGTCCTGGGCTACCCACCACCCTGAAAAGGTCTTTTGGGAGGTGACAAGTGGTATCAGAGCAGATTACTGCCTATCAGGTGTGTGGACTCTCCATGGTCTAGTGGGACCCACAAAGGAGCTGATGCGTGACGAGGGCGTCACGTGATTGAATAGAGGAGAATATCACAGACAAAAAGTTTCATATCAGTTAGGTATAGGGCAGAAGTACAGTATTTAAATCTTGCGCTGCCCACCTCTCTTATTAGCTCTTTTGGGAGGTGACATCTAGGTGAGTTTTTATCAAGGTTTGAGCATCTCTTGCTCCGAATATTATCTTGAGTTCCATTTCATGCTTCGAGATTCATGTCGAAAAATTGTTGACGACGTATCAATGAAAATGGAAGGATTTTGAAAAAAAAATATTTGAGTGCCAAAAAATATATGCTCATCATTGAAAAATGATTGATCCTCTTACGGCTGTAGTGTTGAGATCTGAATTTACAAACATTAATACATAAATCAATCGATTAAAATGGGTCAGCGAATTTAGTCTTAGTTAGCTTAACTCTGCCAGATTGTCAAATCATTCATTACAGTAATTCTAAGCCATAGCATCTCCTTCAGGAACTTTTCTTACTGTTAAGTAATTTTGACATAAGAAGCTTGATATATATATTTCTATTTATTAAAAATAAATGATAATAAGCTGCATGCTAAGAAAATGGAAGGGACAAGATTATAATTAAATACTATGCTGATCCCCTTTGATCATAAATATTTTTTAATAAGCATAGTCTTTAACCAACCTATAGGTAGTCGAGCACTACAGTGCAGGCATAAACTGCAACAAGATAATTGGGAACCTATCTCATCATGACAACAAGATATTTTTTGGGTTCTACAATCCTCTTCTTTTCTCTATATATAATGATTGTAGCTCTCTATCTACTCATCCCTGGTATGTTCTATTCGCAATTTCTGTTCTTTAGCAGCTCTCTTTAAACCCATGTTGTTATGGTACCAGAGCTTCTTGTGCATCCAATTGCATAGACTTCTTCCTGGGCCTCCCATTTGCATGTCTCCCTGTTCTCTATCTTTGCTTTATTCCTATCTTACCTCCTCTTCTTCGGTCGAGCAGATGGCAGATTCACAGTTGTCTGAAACCCACGAGCTCTCTGAAGGAAAGGATCAAACAGAAAGCATCCCTCCCGATCTCAAATTTGTAACAAAAAACCTCAAAAGCATTGCCCACACCCAGCTATGGGTAACTAATCTATGGCCGCCCAATACCTTGCATAGATCAGAACAGTGGTAGACAACATCCTTGTAGCAGGAGGCCAATTGGATAATGAAGATATTGTTCTATACACTCTTAACAGGCTCCCAACATCCTTACCAATCCTTCAAAACTGGATTTTTTCTTTCATGGTTTCTTCACATAAAAATTTTGGTGTCTGCTCTCGTTATTATTTTTATATTCGTTTGTGTTGGATCTTCATGCAACACTAACTGCCGCTAATCTTTCAACACGCAACAAGACAATTTTCAATGCTGAAAAAAAAAAATTTATGTCATGGTTTAAAAAGAAGTTAAGATGAACTACTAATTAAATAATTATTCATGTCACATTCATATCAANATTCTATACACTCTTAACAGGCTCCCAACATCCTTACCAATCCTTCAAAACTGGATTTTTTTCTTTCATGGTTTCTTCACATAAAAATTTTGGTGTCTGCTCTCATTATTATTTTTATATTCGTCTGTGTTGGATCTTCATGCAACACTAACTGCCGCTAATCTTTCAACACGCAACAAGATAATTTTCAATGCTGAAAAAAAAAAATTATGTCATGGTTTAAAAAGAAGTTAAGATGAACTACTAATTAAATAATTATTCATGTCACATTCATATCAAAACAAATTTTGAAAATTTAAAACATATCTTAACTGAGTTGTGATGAGAATATACTTCTCATCAAATGAATTAAAAATAATATGAATATCCTATGAATTTTCTTTTAATTTAATGTACCCAAAATCAATTTTGATCGTAGATAATGCTGATAAGCGGTCGCATTCTTTCAACCACTTTGACCCTATTAAATTTATAAATTATTTTTCATTTTTTGATTAAAAATAAAAATAAATTTGTGATTATAATTTTGAATAATGGTTTTTTTTTTATTTTAAATCAAGTATCTTTTAACCACTTCAATTATTAATTTCAGATTTTAAAAGTTAAAATAATTATATTTTTTTATGTGATACGAAAGATTCGAGTCGTATGAATGTAAAAGTTAAAGTTGAGATGTTAGATATGTAAATTCAAAGGAACCATATGGTATGTGTTAAGTGCCATTATTATATAAACATATTTTTTTTTATATCAATGATTTTCTGTTTCATTTGTTCGTTTTTTAGTTGTATGATTCCTTCATTGCAACTACAAGGAGGAGGGGCTGCCTCCGTCTCTCGATGTACATACANTAATAAATTTGTGATTATAATTTTGAATAATGGTTTTTTTTTTTTAATTTTAAATCAAGTATCGTTTAACCACTTCAATTTTTAATTTCAGATTTTAAAAGTTAAAATAATTATACTTTTTATGTGATACGAAAGATTCGAGTCGTATGAATGTAAAAGTTAAAGTTAAGATGTTAGACATGTAAATTCAAAGGAACCATATGGTATGTATATAAGTGCCATTATTATATAAACATTTTTTTTTATATCAATGATTTCCTGTTTCATTTGTTCGATTTTTAGTTGTATGATTCCTTCATTGCAACTACAAGGAGGAGGGGCTGCCTCCGTCTCTCGATGTACATACAAATTAGGTGTGTATGCCACGAGCAATCGCTATCTGAAAGTATGGGTCATCCGTACGTAATAATTTTTTATGAGATTGTAGAGGTGCCTACTCCCTTTGACGGAACTATGATGTAAGTTTTGATTTTCGGTGTGTATTATTCTGATTAGACGCTATTTGGTCGTCACATTCAATGATTGTTTTGTTAGGTTTTAGGCCAATTATTTTCAAATAATTACTTGAGTGAGCTAAATCATAATACTTTCCTAAATTTGGATTTATAAGATTTCTTGAATCCCTCCCGAATGAGAGCCTATTTGTAATCAAACAGCTCGTTAGGGTTTAGGGTTTTAGTTTCATATGCATCGTGAAAATTTACAAAGATCCAGAAAGAAGAGGCTTACATTGAGTCCTTCATTGGTCCCTCTTATCGCGGCTCAACCAAGAAGGGAGTTGTTAGAGAAGAACTTGGTGAGTTGCTAACTGTGATGGTTGTTTTGATTTATACTAACTAATTTCTATCCGATGACGAGTGATTCATCATCTTATTTTAAAATGATTCAACTAAAAGGTATTTATTGAGAGTTTGAACTACCTAAATATTGGATGAATGATTTATAAATATTTGTTCATATGCTCCAAAATGTTTACATCTCATAATAGATTCAAGATTAGTAATGCTGTCATATTTAGGAGAAAATATTACGAACGACGTTTGTATGTTCGAACAACCCTTGATATTCGAACACGCCACTTATTACAAGTTACATAAAAGCCTACTCAAATCTCAACGGTTGTTCGCACAAGACATAACATTTTTTTTTCATATTTTGATATCATTTTATTTTCTAATAGTATCAGCGAAAAGTTATTTGTCCTTCTAAATCTTAAATTCAATTTTCTTTAAATATTTTGTCTCACTTATTTCAATTAATGGAGAAATATTTTATCAGATGCATTTTACCACCCTGCTTGTTTGCAAAATTGTTCTATGGGCATTATCAACAATGGAATAGATCCAAATAAACATCTAACAATTGCATAAGAAGTTCGTCATGTTTACTTGAACATTGATGTGCGTCGAGACTTATAATTGAAGGCTAATCTATGTTGTTTCTTGTATATGTATAAGTTATTTGGTTCAACGATTTCATCTTATTATGATGTCTGAGGGCACATGGTCATGCGGTTACATGTCAAGAGTTCAAAAATATTCATGCAGATCATTATTAACAAATTCACTTTAATTTTTAGAGCAAAGAACATTTACCTATCAAAGAACTTAGCCTTTCTCGTATTTATATTTTTCAAGTACCTTGTATTTATGTTTTATAGGATAAAGCCAAAGCATTTCATTCAATCATCCAGGCATCTTCAAATATCACCCTTGAAGAAAATGAGTTAGAACATAGTGGTTGGCTTTTTAATTTCTTTAAGCTCATTGAGTGAGGCACAAGATGACTTTTAGCTCGAATGCAAATTTCACGTGTGAAGTCGACACTTACAAGTTATAAGAGAATCATGAGAACAAATGCGTCAAACAATGAAATGATGGGTACCCCAATAAGTGTTTTCATAGCCAAGCTAGCTATGTATTGTTACTTTTTGGCAAATAATAGTTGTCACGACAAGGTTATGATACTCTAAATGGTACATCTTATCATTGTTAGTGCCACAATTAATGATTTCCAACAATATGCAAAAATTGGGATAGATTAGTCCACGATAACTTAGTTTCATAGGGTCTTTATCTACTCATAATACTTTGATTTGATCTACTCAACCAAGTTTGTTGCGTTAATTAAGGTGTCATGTGATCAATTACCTCAAAACCACCAATCTAAGCAAACCATGGGTCATGGGCATATATTAAAGCCTATCCTTTTTTTTTTCTTGAGTTGGTGTGGCAAAGGTATCATCTCGTAAAATTAGTAATACGAGGGTTGATATGTTGTTAAATGTTGCTTAGCCATGGCTCTCGATAATTCCTTGTTTCGTGTAATTCGAAGTTTATTTCTTGAGCATGCTTCAAATTTTCAGAGTGTGTGCAATCTACTTCCTCGAATTGTTGCATTATTTTTTTTTTTTTGTGTCACAATGATACTTTAAAATATAAAAATAACAAGGAGATGTTTCCATACATGCCACCTAATTATTATGTTTTTACTTATCTAAGCACGAAACTTTACGTTTTATATTTATATCGCCCAAATCTTTCATATCACATCAGAAAACCAGCATTTTAACTTTTAAATAGTGAAATACCTCTTCATGCTTAACTAAGATGACGTATGTTAAAAAGTGAAGTCTAGCTGTCAGATATGTAAATACGTAAGAATTGATCGATATGCACGCAAATCCTCCAAATAACAAATAAGAATGCTAGTCAATTAGCTAATACGAATGATTAACTAAACCAATAACCGCATTAGCTTGAGTAATAACAAATAGAATTGCTACATATGCTTTGCAACTCTTTTGCATTCAAATGACAAACAATATGTATGTAAAATAATCACCATGACATATCACAAAAAAATAAAAAAAGAGAAAATGCATAAAATTAAGATGAACACAATGGTATAATGTGATTATTAATTACAATTTTTTAGCTTAATTAATTATAATTAATAATAGTAAAAGCAACTTTAAGTCTCAGTTAAATCTAAATCACTTATATCAATTCTCCACCTTGATTTATAATTAATTAAGGGGTCAAATATAGACAATATCTAACCTTTCTCAATCTATCTATATTATCATAGACTAAAGAACATGCATATTGATCACTTATTATTTATTATGTTTAGTTGGTGTGCAACATTTTTGTACAAATATTGTAAGCTGATCCAATCTAACCTAATTGTACTTTAAATTCTATTTTTTGGGCTAACATATGTCATTACAATAATCAAAGAGATACCTAACATAACCTAAGCTTGAACATTGGGTACAGATAAAAATAATATTAAAATATTTTAATATAAATCGAGTCAAGATGGGCTTGAACGTCGTCAGATTTCCTTAAAATTAGTGCTGTTCAGATTCTTTTATATCCAACACTGATCGCAAAGCAAATTCAAAGATTTTTCAAGCTGAAATGCAAAATAATAGTATAGTTTGACATGAGTTTTTGGCCTTGACATTACGATATATAAGGTTTTAAACGACCAGGGCCTGAGCGAGCTCATGGTTGGCTCATTTTTCGGCTCTTTCAAAATTAATTGTGTTAGAAATTGGCTCGTGTTCGAATATAGTGGTGAGCAGTCTCACGTTTGACTTATTCAAAATTAATTATGTTAGAAATTTGCTAATGTTTGAAATTGGTCGTGAGCAGTGTGTTCATGTTTGGCTTGATTTACATATGTTTGCTCATGTTCGACTTGAGTTATGCTCAAAATTGGCTCATTGAAATTAATTATAAAAAAAATTTAGGGTATCTAATTTGAACCTACGATAAATTTATACTTTTAACCATGTGTGTGTGTGTGTATTATAATAATAATAATAAAAATAATAAGGCATTTATAAATTTTCATCATTTTGCACAAATCTAAAGAAGGGACTGAGTTCTAGTGTTGTTCTAGACCAAAGACCAAACAAAGACTTATTGCTCCTGCAGATGTTGACAATTGTCGCACACCCCTTGCTAGTCGTCATTGATGGAACTTGTAGAGTAATGACACACATTGTAACAAAGCACCTTATGAAGTCATGACGTACGTTGTGGTGTAACATTGTATCCCGAAGATGGTGCAATAACACACCCTGAATATGATGTAATGCACTCTGAATTCAGTGTAATTGCATACCCTCAATATGGGATAATAAATAACATTGTATTGAAAATTCAATGATAGCTCCTGACTGTAATGGTTTATGATTGTTGTACTGAAGATACGATGACTCTCTCTAGGCTTCTCAAACTCTCTCTCTTCGCGACTTCTCCCTACAACCTTGGTGGCCAACTGACCCTACTATGGTTAATATGACCAACTACAGCTTACGAGGCTCACAGCTCATGCAACTCCTAACTTTGGCCTACGTGACCTTGAGAAGCTATTGAAGCTCTCAACTCTGACCTTCATGGCCTATGGACATTATTAACGTTCACCACCACGACCCATATGACCAATTAAGACCTACGTGACTCGCATCTCATGCAACTCTTAGCTCTATAGCCATTGTGACCTACAGACATTATTGTAGCTCGAAACTTCGGCTTCTATGGCCTACAAACACTATTGTATCTCATTACCACAAATCATGTGAACAAGCACAACTTATATGGCCCACAGCTCATACATCTCCAAACTATGACATTTGTGATCTACAGATGTTATTGCAACTCTTTAACTCTTTCCATTGTGATCTACAAATGTTATTGCAACTCACCACCACGTTTTATGTGACCAACCACGACCTACGTGGCTCAAAACTCACATAACTCCCAACTCTGGCTTAAATGGCTTGCAAACATTGTTGCAACTCACCATTATGGCTTACATGACTCACAACTTATGTGACTTCCAACGCTGGTCTTTGTGGCCTGTAGATGTTAGTGCAGTGCAGCTCTCTACTACAACCTACTTGATGAACTGCTCTCATTATATCCCTCCAATACNCATTTTAATATAAATGGAGTCAAGATGGGCTTGAACGTCGTCAGATTTCTTTAAAATTAGTGCTGTTCAGATTCTTTTATATCCAACAATAATCGCAAAGCAAATTCAAAGATTTTTTAAGCTGAAATGCAAAATAATAGTATAGTTTGACATGAGTTTTTGGCCTTGACATTACGATATATAAGGTTTTAAACGACCAGGGCCTGAGCGAGCTCATGGTTGGCTCATTTTCGGCTACTTCAAAATTAATTGTGTTTGAAATTGGCTCGTGTTCGAACATAGTCGTGAGCAGTCTCACGTTTGACTTATTCAAAATGAATTATATTAGAAATTTGCTGATGTTTGAAATTGGTCGTGAGCAGTGTGTTCGTGTTTGACTTGATTTATATATGTTTGCTCATGTTCGACTTGAGTTATGCTCGAAATTGGCTCATTTAAATTAATAATAAAAAAAGTTTAGGGTATCTAATTTGAACCTACGATAAATTTATACTTTTAACCGTGTGTGTGTGTGTGTGTATTATAATAATAATAAAAAAAATAATAAGGCATTTATAAATTTTCATCATTTTGCACAAATCTAAAGAAGAAGGGACTGAGTTCTAGTGTTGTTCTAGACCAAAGACCAAACAAAGACTTATTGCTCCTGCAGATGTTGACAATTGTCGCACACCCCTTGCTAGTCGTCATTGATGGAACTTGTAGAGTAATGACACACATTGTAACAAAGCACCTTATGAAGTCATGACGTACGTTGTGGTGTAACATTGTATCCCGAAGATGGTGCAATAACACACCCTGAATATGATGTAATGCACTCTGAATTCAGTGTAATTGCATACCCTCAATATGGGATAATAAATAACATTGTATTGAAAATTCAATGATAGCTCCTGACTGTAATGGTTTATGATTGTTGTACTGAAGATACGATGACTCTCTCTAGGCTTCTCAAA
>JXCR01022267.1:0-15125 GCA_002079205.1 Phalaenopsis hybrid cultivar
TATGGCTTCCTGTTAAAAAACACAAGATTTTTGTTACTATCATTATTATTATTATTATTATTATTATTATTATTTTATTGATATTGCAGAGCATTGTGATTTAATGAGACTGAGATGGAAGGATACCTCAAGCATCTCTTTGGATGGTATATCCAAGTGGTTAGTGGGTTCATCCAAGATTAATAAGGTAGATGGTTTTACCAAGAACTTGCAAAATGCAAGTCGCGCCTGCAACCCCAATTCAACTTAAATGAATAAAAGAGCGATTAAATATTATCCTTGAATAGCAATATGCTCCGCTCCACATTTGGCCATATAAATCAAGCTATGTGAAATTTGATAAAAACAAAAATGACACATTTATGATGCCAAATATGTTTTTATTCAAATCAAACATAAATATATAAAAGAAAGAATAAAAACTTGAAATCATGATGTCATGCCAAATATGCCAATCAAAATGCCCCTCAAGTTTTCAGATCCACTTTCGCTAGTCCAATGCATGGGAACAGATGACAGACTACTTGGTCACTGCCGTCATCATTCTACGTTCATTAGTATATCGCTAAATATGAAAGGGAAAAAATCAACAATAATTTTTTGTTAACAGATACAAAATAACATTCAAATATATATATATATATATATATATAAATAAAGGCTGAAGAGGCAATTTATCGATTCTTGAAATAACCAGCTAAAAGGACAGCTACAAAGCATCTATTTATCGACAAAGCAGGAAAATGTTACGATGTGACGACAAAAATCAAAAACGTCTTTCACAGAATTAGGGCAAGCACAATTTAATTGTAATAATTCAAACAACTCAACAAGAATGTAAAGATAAACTCCTACAATTCGAGAGGCATGCGATCTCTCCCAATGCCTACAATTCGAGAGGTAGGAAATCTCTCACAAACCCTAGACCTAAGACTCACAATCAAATCTGATGCATAAACCTAACCCAAAACATAATAAGTCTATTTATACCGAACAAAAATAATATTAATAAATTAATTTTCCCTTAGGCATATAAATTATAAAATTGCCCTTAGGCTAGGCGCTCTCGTAACAATACTCCTCCCAAAAGATACTTTGTCCTCAAAGTGAAAAAAAATGAGTGTTCCTCCTCCCTCATAGCTATCTCTATTTCTTCAATCCCTGCTTCCTCATCATGCACTATGAGAACTTGTAATCTTCGATCATTGCAACGGTGTTCGAGCGTAAACTTCTCATCAAGCCGAAAATATAACCCCTTGGCTTGCTTCTCCCTAATCATTGTCTCTGTAAAGGGCTTGAGTGTTGCTCTCGGTCGTGATCCATTATTCGTATCCCATGCAATCTACCTCTAGACTTCCACTGTTTGAACTTTTGGCAATTTTACGGTTGCAGCAGTTCCGTACGACACTCCATTTGTGTTGATCCTATTGACTTTCTTCATTTGGTTCTTGTCTTTCACCATCTGAGTTAGCTCCATCATCTCCCTCAATCCCTACGGTCTTAGTGGTCGAAGTGCTTCCTGTATTTCAGGCTTTAAGCCCTTCATGAAATTTCTATTCAGTCCTGCTTCAAAAAACCCATATAATCGTCCCAACAATAGCTGGAATCTCTCTATATATTTCATGGTTATCCTCTCCTAATTCAAAGCATAGAATTACTCGTGTAGGTCTCCTTCCTGACTGGCTCATAAACATTCAAACAAAAAAATTAAATTCATCCCACAAACAAATCGGACATCTAGCCTCCCTCCACTGAAACCAGGCTAAGGCTTTCCCCTCCAAACAAAATCTCATTGCCATGAGTTTCTCCTCCCCATCTAACACATTCACCGTAATGTATCGCTCCGCCCGATAAGCCCACCCATGTGTGTCTTCCTCCTCGAAGATCGGTATCTTCAACTTCCTAACTCTAACATCTCCACCCCAACTTCTTCTTTCTCCGTTATTCCCCCCATGTATCGAGAGTAAGACTTTCTCCTTCGACCGTAGCCATATCCCCTCCCTGTTTATTCGTGCTCCTACATACCTCTGGCATAATTCCTTCTCCTTGTTTCGGCTCAACTGTCTCCATCAAAAATCTCTAATCCACCGCTAATCAGAGCCTTGAGAGGAGGTTCGTGATGGTGGATGTTTTCTTCCTCATGTTCCTCACCTTCGATCTCTTTTCCTTTCGATCTTACCATAGATTCTCCAGTCAACCATTAGTTAGGGTTTGCAAATTAAATTGTCGACGGATTCTTAGATTGCATCTCTATGAGTCTCCTCATCATCTCTCGCATTGCTTCTATCCTATCAAATCCACTCTCCATTCAGTTTTCCATAGGAAAAAAAACTATTTTCTATGGCGACGAACCTTTCTTCCACTCCCAATCTGAGTTGCCCCGTCTATTCCTCCAATTTCTTCTCCAATTGTCTATTTTCTTGACTGTCATTCCTTCCTGTTATTAGGGCATACTTGATCCCATATCTGGTCATTGAATTCTAGGGTCATGATTAGAGAACACCCGTTCTGATTACAACCTTCCCCGCTCGTTCGGATCTAGTATGTTTGGCACGGTTCGGTGTGACGGAGATTAATGTATTTTTCAATCCCTTATGTCTCCCAAAAAACTTTAAGAGCGATTTTATCTCGAGGCTTAGGTCATGACAAGTGCTCTGTCACGAAGGCGATAGGACACCGGCAGGAAGATGGAGTTTCGGGCCTTTGTACCCCACGATGTCGTAGTGGTCTTGTAGCCAGCTTATCGCTCACCAGAAATGGAGTTTCGGGCCTCTGTACCCCACGATGTCGTAGTGGTCTTGTAGCTAGATTGATCACCAACCAGAAAGTTGCGTCTCGTCACTATAAGTCGTGATCCCGTAGTTACTCTTCTGACCACTACTTCACGCAAGTACAGAGCGGAAAGAGATTAGTTTCGGTCCTAGGTATGCCGTGAACGGTTGTTGTTCCAATCGTGCGACTATTTCTTGAGGTGAAGTCACAGAATCATCGTATGTCGCGATCCTTCTCTTCCCCACGTTACGATCTATTATCATGTATGTTGCATCGCTGCCTTCTCCGCAAGCTTTCATCACGACTGTAAGACGATCTCGAGGGTTGTTTCCCAAAAATCTTGCTCTGATACCAATTTGTTACGATCCGACACCAAAAATCAAAATGTCTTTCGCAGAAATTAGTGCAAACATAATTTTATTGTAATAATCCAAATAACTCAACAATAATACAAAGATATACACCTAAAATTCGAGAGGCATGCAATCTCTCCCAATTCGTACAATTCGAGAGGTAAGAAATCTCTCCTAAACCCTAAACCTAAGACTCACAATCAAATCTCATGCATAAACCTAACCCTAAACATAATAAGTCTATTTTATACCCAATACTAATAATAATAAAATACTAAATTGCCCTTACACATATAAAAGACAAATTTGCCCATAGGTTATGCGCCCCCGTAACTGAAAAGAAAATTATTATAATACAATTTGCATTGAGTAATGCCATGCTTACAAATATTAATGCAAGTTAGGTGCATGGCATTTGTTTTTGCACAATTTTAAAAGGTCAAAACTCTTCTACAACAAAAGTTACAACAATAACAAGCCTTATCCCACTAAGTGGGGTCGGCTACATGAATCTTTTTTCTTCATTGAGTCCTATTGAGTGTCATATTTTCAATTAATTCTACATCAAAGTTAAAAGAAAAAAATAAAAAAAATAAAAAAAAAAGTTAAAATTTTTATGATGGTGAAGGTCCAGAACGAGGATTGGGAATAGGTTTGCAAGTTTCATTCAAGATTGATAATACCCTAAACCCTAAATAGTGAAAAATCAAGTGATTCAAATGAATAAGAATATAAATAAACTGACAAGTTATGTGCATTTAATCAAGCCGTTCAAAAAAAGAAAAAATTCTATATTACGCCAGAAGAGAGTATTGTGAAAAATATTTATAAATTCTATGAACTTCAATTATTAGACAATAAAGAAAACATTGATGATGAATAAATAATACCAGAAATGATAGAAAATAATACCACCAGTGTTATTGAAGCTCATGAACTTGGAACAACTTACATAGTTTGAGTGCATTAAATGGAGAGGAAGTACCAATAAATGGATAATAACACTTAATACACATACAACACAACGAAAATGAAACCAGGGACCCCAGGAAATTAGGGTTTTCGCCAATAATAAAGAAAAAGATGATGCTAGTGTCACAAAGAAAAAGTCATTTCTCAATCAGTGAAGAAAAAGGCGAGATTAATAAGATCAGAGAGTGCAAAGCACTGAAAGATAAAACAAATACCTTTTCACCGCCACTTAGAAGTGACACCTTTCTGTCAAGCATGTCGGCTTTGAAGTTGCAACGACCTAGAAGCCCTTTAATGTCGTCGATTCTCCAGTCCTCGGCAACTTCTTCCACTGTCTCTATGACAGTTTTGTTGAGATCAAGTGCCTCTGCCTGATGATTAATTATTCTCCGTAAATAAAGGATTTACATAAAAAATATACCATTTTGTAAAACTAACAAGAAAATGAGAACAAATTAAGAATGAATTTCCTTGCTAACTAAATTAGAAAGTAATTATCCGATATAAAAAATACGCAATCTGACCCAGATATTCAATCCTTATACTAAAGCTGGAAAGACCTGTTAACCTAAAAAAAAAATCCATGGAGTTAGCAGATATGATGTTTCGAAGAACTATAAAAGCTATAAAATCATAGTAGAAGTGCATAATATTGAACTTTAGATGTCTCAAAAAAAAAAGTAATCTAATGTAATTTGGAATCAGCTTTCTGAATCCTAGTTTCTCAATATTTTTCACACGAATTCATAATCATAATCAATTTTAACAACACCCATTGCCGGAACTAAGTTAGAAAATCGAAAGAACAAAAGCAACTTTTATTAATATTGAAAAAGGTTTACAACACAACACAAACAGAAAGGGGAACTTCAACGGCAAGCCAATATCTGGCTAAGCCCGGAAGAAAAGAATTGTGACGGTGGTGGTGTCGGCGAAGTGGTAGGGAGAGGTTTAAAGCCGGAGGTTGTGAAGAGGATCGAAAGGGTAATTGGGGAGGCTAGTAGGTGAGTTAGGGCGAATGTGGAGTGGTTGGACAGCAGGACTTGCTACAGGGAAAGTGCCGGTTGGTGTGGGGATGAAGTCTGGGAAACTGGACAACAAAGTTATGTAATTGGGGGAGGATGGCTGGGTGTTGGGATTAAGTATGGGGAGCTGGACAACAGTTTATGCCGCAGGGAAGAGTCAACTGGGTGCTGGGAAGTACTCTGGGAAGCTGGACAGAAAGGTTATGCTGTTGGGAAAAGGCTAGCTGGGTGCTGGGAGGAAGTAGGGGGAGGTCGGCGGAGGAGCAGAGGGGGAGGAGAGGGTTAGGTAAGGGTAAAAAGGAAGATAAAACACCACCTCATATTAGGATACAGCCGGAGCACGACTTGTTGTCAGATAAAACCCTAACTAGACAAGAAAAGAACTCCAATAGGAAATTTGAAAGCAAACACAACAAAAATTAAAAAAAAAGTACATACCCCTATTTATAATAATGACTAAGACTTGTTTTAGGCAATGTTTAAAATAAGAAAGAAGAATCGAAATAATAAAAATTCAGATCAAGCAAGGCTGAGTAAAATAAATCAGAATTTAAAATTGGTAAGGAATTATAATGGGAAAGTACAAGGGAGGAAAGAGTGGAAAGGGAGGGTTGGTAGCCCCTCCCCTTGAGGACCAGCCGGTCTAGCAAAGCTAGACCGAACTCCCCAGGTCGGTCCTCAGCCCCTGTGTCAGTCTCTTAGGGTTTTGGGGGGGTGTATGTGAGGGGGCTTTGACCTTCGGTTCTTTGTCTGTAATCTAAGTAGCACCGGGATCACACCGGCAACTGCATAACTGTTCAAGGCACCTAAGGGTCTTCCCCAACTTGCAAGAAAATGTTCATATCTATCTATCCTCCTGAGGTTGTGGACCACGCCTATACTACTGAATCGTCTCAAAGTGACCCACAATTGGTTCAATCAAGCGTGCAGTGAGAGTAATCTGATCCTTCCCACATGACAATAGTGTCGATGATAAGATGTCAACTTGACATACCCTCAGTCGTATCTGTCTTGTATCTGGAGTGAGTGTCTTGGTTCTTTCATCCAGTGTCATCACTAAAACTGGTCCCACTGACGCCACTCTGCTAGTAAGGGCTCATGTGATCTTAGGCTCCGCCGAGGAAAGTAGGATGATGTGCTTCACATCCTTGGTGAAGAATATGCATTCCTGAATCCATCGTGTTTAGTCCTCCAGTCAAACCGCCACGGTCTTCCCAACATAAGGTGGCAGACATCCTTAGAGACCACGTCACACCACACCTGGTGCTGGGCTCCGATCGAAAACCCTACCAAGCATCTTCGATCAATGCTGACCCAATTCTCCTTCAACCACATTAGTGAATATGATTGGCAATGCCTCTGAATCGCAAGTCCCAATTTCTCCATCATCTGTGCCGATGTCACTTTCTTGCTGCTCCCACAGTCGATGATGAAGTTGTATACATTTTTGTTTACTGTACAGAGGGTGTAAAATATATGGTGGCGAAGCCAATGCAAATCCCTCGTGTCCTCAGTCTGCAGGACCCGTCTAGTCACGAGCCCATTTTCTTCGTCTGGTGGGAGTTGATACACCTCGCCCCGTTCCACATTTTTATGCTCGTCAATAACCTCCTCCACGGCACCCTGACTACTCTGCTCATGGGACAGCTGGAGGCTATGTGACTGTATTCGTGGCACCTGTAACACTTACGGACCGATATAGTGTTGGAGGAGTTTCCCTTCTACTTCTTGCCGCTCTGATCTAGAGTGTCACTCCTTTTCCCGGGGTTGCCTATGTCTCTTGGGGTACCTCTGTTGGTCATGGTTGTTGCAAGTAAGTGCCTGCCTACAGGTTGTTGTCTGAAGAATGATTGTTGTTGGCTTTGCTTCTACTGTCTTTCCACCTTCAGGGCTAGTGTTTGGGCATCCCCCGACGTTCAGCACAGTTGTATTTACAACATATTACTGATACTAGGCTTCATGCCCCCATGTTATGTGGTTGTTGTATTCTCTTCTGGCTCCATCAGATCACACTTCATCTGCAAATGATCAAATTATTTCGTGAACTTTTCTACTAATAGATCCCTCTATTGCAGGTCATGGGGTAAGAGGTATTTCCTCTGAATTGCTTTATTCATCTTCTCCCACATAGTAATCTTATCGCCACCCTCTCTTTTCCTTTGTCTCCGATAAATTCTCCCACCATACAGAAGCACTCTTCTTCAACTTGATGACAGCTAATTTGACCTGTCTATCTTCTGACACATCTTTATACTCGAAGATTCACTCAACAGCCTGTAACCAATCAATGAATTCCTCAGGATTCATACATCCTTCGAACTCTGACAGATCTACCTTGATGTCGAATTCTTTGTATCCTCCAAATGATATATCCTCTCTGTGAGTCTACTTCTGAAGGCGATTCAAATATCCCTCTCACGGCCTCTTTTGATACTAGATTTTGAAATGTAGTGTCCTATCTTCTTTGTCGCTGAAATTATCGCTATGGAAGGGATACAAATCTTCATCTCTTTCTCCTCTTCGACTCTCCAGATCTCGGTCGAAGGTAACTTCTTCCTATGTTAATTCTTCAATCTTTGCCAGCATTTGTTGAAAGCGAAGGGAGCTCCCACCTTCTCTTCCCGGAAAGACTCGGGTATATCTCCGAGGTGGCATGGCTAGAGTTTAGTCATAGAGAGGAAAACTTTGGTGGAGATAGGGTTTGGGGAAATTGGAAGAGGTGGTTGAGGGTAGAAATGAAAAATTTTGGTGAGGGGTAAGGTGGATGCTAAGAAACCCGATGATAGGACTAGGGTTGGGCAAGCTCTAATACCAAATGATACTGGAACTATTTAGAAAATTGGTGGAAACAAAAATAACTTTAATTAATATTGAAATAGGGTTACAACACGACAAACAGAAAGGGGAACTACAACAACAAACCAATTTCCGGTGAGGACTGGAAGAAAAGATCTGTGATGGTGGAGGTGTCAGCAAGTGGTAAGGGAGCGGGTCAAGACCGGAGGTTGTGAAGGGGGATTGAAGGGGTGATATGGGAGGTCAGTAGGTGGGTTGGGGCGAATGTGGAGTGGTTGGACAACATAATTTGCTATAGAGAAAGTGACAGTTGGTGTGGGGATGAAGTTTGGGAAACTGGACGGCAAGGTTATGTTGTTTGGAGAGTGTGGTTGGGTGTTGGGATGAAACATGGGGAGCTAGACAGCAGATTATGCCGCAGGGAAGGGAGGGTTGGGTGTTGGGAGGAAGTCTGGGAAGCTCGACAGCAAGATTATGCTGTTGGAAAAGGGCTGGTTGGGTGCTTGGAGGAAGTTTAGGAAGCTGAACAACAAGGTTATGTTGTTGGGGAAAGGTAGGGTATCAAAAGTTGGACCAACACGACCTGACCCGCTTAATTGAATTGACACCCCTCGGGAAAGGCAGGTTGGGTGCTGGAAGAAAGCAAGGGGAGGTCGACGACGGAGGAGATAGGGAGAAGGGTTATATAAGGGTAATAAAGAAGATACAACACCACCTTGGATCAGGATACAATTGGAGCACCACATGTCATCAATACAGACTGAGCTAAAGGGAAAAGGACTCCACACAAGAAATCTGAAAGCAAACATAATACAAAATAAAAAAACCTCTAAGCATAGCACCCCCTTATTTATAATGAGGACTAAAACTTATTTTAGGCACTGTTTTAAAAAAAAGAAAAATAAAATTAATAAGAATTCAGACTGAGCAAGGCTTAGTAAAATAAATCAGAATTTAAAATTGGTAAGAACTTATAATTGGAAAGTGTTAGAAAGGAAAGGGAGAGGTGTAGGGTCGGCAGCCTCTCCTCTTGAGGACCGGCTGGGCCAGCGAACTTTCTAANTGTAATCTAATGTAATTTGGAATCAGCTTTCTAATCCTAGTTTCTCAATATTTTTCACACGAATTCATAATCATAATCAATTTTAACAACACCCATTGCCGGAACTAAGTTAGAAAATCGAAAGAACAAAAGCAACTTTTATTAATATTGAAAAAGGTTTACAACACAACACAAACAGAAAGGGGAACTTCAACGGCAAGCCAATATCTGGCTAAGCCCGGAAGAAAAGAATTGTGACGGTGGTGGTGTCGGCGAAGTGGTAGGGAGAGGTTTAAAGCCGGAGGTTGTGAAGAGGATCGAAAGGGTAATTGGGGAGGCTAGTNGACACAAACGGAAAGGGGAACTTCAACGGCAAGCCAATATCCGGCTAAGCCCAGAAGAAAAGAACTGTGACGGTGGTGGTGGTGGTGTTGGCGAAGTGGTAGGGAGAGGTTTAAAGCCGGAGGTTGTGAAGAGGATCGAAAGGGTAATTGGGGAGGCTAGTAGGTGAGTTAGGGCGAACGTGGAGTGGTTGGACAGCAGGACTTGCTACAGGGAAAGTGCCGGTTGGTGTGGAGATGAAGTCTGAGAAACTGGACAACAAGGTTATGTAGTTGGGGGAGGATGGCTGGGTGTTGGGATTAAGTCTGGAGAGCTGGACAATAGTTTATGCCGCAGGGAAGAGTCAATTGGGTGCTGGGAAGTAGTCTGGGAAGCTGGACAGTAAGGTTATGCTGTTGGGAAAAGGCTAGATGGGTGCTGGGAGGAAGTAGGGGGAGGTCGGCAGAGGAGTAGAGGGGGAGGAGAGGGTTAGGTAAGGGTAAAAATGATGATAAAACACCACCTCAAATTAGGATACAGTTGGAACACCACTTGTTGTCAGATAAAACCCTAACTAGACAAGAAAAGAACTCCAATAAGAAATTTGAAAGCAAACACAACAAAAATTAAAAAAAATAGTACATAGCACCCCCTATTTATAATAATGACTAAGACTTGTTTTAGGCAATGTTTAAAATAAGAAAAAAACATAAAAAAAATAAGAATTCAGATCAATCAAGGCCGAGTAAAATAAATCAGAATTTAAAATTGGAAAGGAATTATAATGGGAAAGTACAAAGAAAGAGTGGAAAGGGAGGGTTGGTAGCCCCTCCCCTTGAGGACCGGCCGGTCCAGCAAAGCTAGACCGAACTCCCCAGGTCGGTCCTCAGCCCCCGTGTCAGTGGGGGGCTTCGACCTATGAGGTCGAAGCCTTCGGTTCTTTGTTTGTAATCTAAGTAGCACCAGGATCACACTGGCAACTGCATCACTGTCCAAGGCACCTAAGGGTCTTCCCCAACTTGCGAGAAAATGTCTATATCAATATATCCTCCTGAGGCTGTGGATCACACCTATACTACTGAATCTTCTCAAAGTAACCCACAATTGGTTCAATCAGGCGTGCAGTGAGAGTAATCTGACCCTTGCCACATGACAATGGAGTCGATGATAAGGTGTCATTTTGACATACCCTCAGTCGTATTTGTCCTGTATCTGGAGTGAGTGTCTTGGTCCTTTCATCCAGTGTCATCACTAAAACTGGTCCCACTAACCCCACTATGTTGGTAAGGGCTTATGTGATCTTAGGCTCCGCCGAGGGAAGTAGGATGATGTGTTTCACATCCTTGGTGAAGAAATATGTGTTCCTGAATCCATCGTGTTTAGTCCTCCAGTCAAACCGCCACGTTCTTCCCAACAGAATGTGGTAGACATCCTTAGAGACCACGTCACACCACCCTTGGTGCTGGGCTCCGATCGAAAACCCGACCAAGCATCTTCGATCGATGCTGACCCAATTCTCCTTTAGCCACATTAGTGAATATGATTGGCAATGCCTCTGAGTCGCAAGTCCCAATTTCTCCATCATCTGTGTCGATGTCACTTTCTTGTTTCTCCCACTGTCGACGATGAAGTTGCATACATTTTTGTTTACTGTACAGAGGGTGTAGAATATATGATGGCAAAGCCAATGCAAATCCCTCGTGTCCTCGGTCTGCAGGATTCGTCTAATCACGAGCCCATTTTCTTCGTCTGGTGGGAGTTGATACACCTCACCCCGTTCCACATCTTTCTGCTCGTCACTAACCTCCTCCACGGCACCCTGACTACTCTGCTCATGGGACGGCTAGAGGCTATGTGATTGTATTTGTGGCACCTGTAACACTTACGGACCGATATAGTGTTGGAGGAGTTTCCCTTCTCCTGCTTCTTGCCGCTCTGATCTAGAGTGTCACTCCTTTTCCCGGGGTTGCCTGTGTCTCTTGGGGTACCTTTGTTGGTCGTGGTTGTTGCAAGTGAGTGTCTGCCTACAGGTTGTTGTCTGAAGAATAGATGTTGTTGGTTTTGCTTCTACTGTCTTTCCACCTTCAGGACTAGTGTTTGGGCATCCCCCGGCGTCCAACATGGTTGTATTTACAACATATTGCTGATACTAGGCTTCATGCCCCCAAGTTATGTGGTTATTGTATTCTCCTCTGGCTCCATCAGATCACAATTCATCTGCAAATGATCAAATTGTTTCGTGAACTCTTCTACTAATAGATCCCTCTGTTGCAGGTCATGGGGTAAGAGGTATTTCCTCTGCATTGCTTTCTTCATCTTCTCCCACATGGTAATCTTATCGCCGCCCTCTCTTTTCCTCTATCTCTGATAAATTCTCCCACCACATAGAAGCACTCTTTTTCTACTTGATGACAGCTAATTTGACCTACCTATCTTCTGACACATCTTTATACTCGAAGATTCACTCAACAGCCTGTAACCAATCAATGAATTCCTCAAGATTCATACCTCCTTCGAACTCTAACAGATCTACCTTGATGTTGAATTCTTTGTATCCTCCAAATGATATCTCCTCTCTATGAGTCTACTTCTAAAGGGGATTCAAATATCCCTCTCACGGCCTCCTTCGATACTAGATTTTGAAACGTAGTGCCCTATCTTCTTTGTCGCTGAGATTATCGCTATGGAAGGGATACAGATCTTCATCTCTTTCTCATGTTCGACTCTCCAGATCTCGGTCGAAGGTAACTTCTTCCTATGTTAATTCTTCAATCTTTGCCAGCATTTGTTGAAAGCGAGGGAGCTCTCGCCTTATCTCTTCCCGGAAAGTCTCGGGTATATCTCCGAGGTGGCATGGCTAGAGTTTAGTCATAGGGAGGAAAACTTTGGAGGAGATAGGGTTTAGGGAAATTGGAAGAGGTGGTTGAGGGTAGAAATGAAAAATCCTTGTGAGGGGTAAGGTGGATGCTAAGAAATCCGAGGATAGGACTAGGGTTGGGCAAGCTCTGATACCAAATGATACTGAAACTATTTAGAAAATTGGTGGAAACAAAAACAAATTTAATTAATATTGAAATAGGATTACAACACGACAAACGGAAAGGGGAGCTACAACAACAAACCAATTTCCGGTGAGGACTGGAAGAAAAGATCTGAGATGGTGGAGGTGTTGGCAAGTGGTAAGGGAGCGGGTCAAGACTGGAGGTTGTGAAGGAGGATTGAAGGGGTGATATGAGAGGTCAGTAGGTGGGTTGGGGCGAACGTGGAGTGGTTGGGCAACAGGATTTGCTATAGAGAAAGTGACGGTTGGTGTGGGTATGAAGTTTGGGAAACTGGACGGCAAGGTTATGTTGTTGGGAGAGTGTGGTTGGGTGCTGGGATGAAGCATGGGGAGCTAGACAGCGATTATACCGCAGGGAAGGGAGGGTTGGGTGCTGAGAGGAAGTTTGGGAAGCTCGACAGCAAGATTATGTTGTTGGAAAAGGGCTAGTTGAGTGCTTGGAGGAAGTTTAGGAAGCTGAACAACAAGGTTATGTTGTTGGGGAAAGGTAGGGTATCAAAAGTTGGACCAACACGACCTGACCCGCTTAATTGAATTGACACCCCTCGGGAAAGGCAGGTTGGGTGCTGGAAGAAAGCAAGGGGAGGTCGACGACGGAGGAGATAGGGAGAAGGGTTATGTCAGGGTAATAAGGAAGATACAACACTACCTTGAATCAGGATACAATCGGAGCACCACATGTCATCAATACAGCCTGAGCTAAAGGGAAAAGGACTACACACAAGAAATCTGAAAGCAAACACAACAAAAAATAAAAAAACCTCTAAGCATAGCACCCCCTATTTATAACGAGGACTAAGACTTATTTTAGGCAATGTTTAAAAAAAAGAAAAATTAAATTAATAAGAATTCAGACTAAGCAAGGCTTAGTAAAATAAATCAGAATTTAGAATTGGTGAGAACTTATAATTGGAAAGTATTAGAAAGGAAAGAGATAGGTGTAGGGTCGGCAGCCCCTCCTCTTGAGGACCGGCCGGTCCAGCGAACTTTCCAAACTTGGTCCTCCATAGCGCTCGCGTCATGCATCAATGCTACTTTAGGTCTTCCCATTTTCCTTCCTAATCACTCACACTAAGTAATCCACNTGGTGAATTTTTCCAATGAACATATAGAATAAAAACATTTGCAGCAGTAAACAAGTTAATTTAACCTCATCTCCAAAGCCAAAATCAAAATTCTTTATTGTCAAGACTGTCCGTCCACTCCTCCCCCTTTCAGGAAATCTGATTTTCAATTGTTTCCTCTCAAAAGGTTTCTCAATTAGCCCATCATCTTTAAGTTTCTCCAACTTCTGTTAAAATATTGAATCAAAGAACACATTAAGAAACACAGAGAACTAATTTTGATGCCAAGCAAAATAACTGAAATATCTAGATGAAAGGCCTAAACAACGCAGGCCAAATAATTTGAAAGAGTAGATGTAGCTATGAAACATCAGCATACAAACATATAACTCGAAAGTCATAAGAAAAGCGGGTAATAAAATTTTAGGACGTAGAAAACCTTGCACAAGAAGAAAATAATAATAACCTTACGCATATAAAAACAATTGATCATTGCTCAAATTTAATTGCCTTTGTTAGTTGAAGAGCTATATATCAACTGAATCAAAACTATTATGAGTGGATGGAGTAAAAGGACATTATAGATGTTCAATTTAAATGTCGATCTTAAAGGAAGCCTAATATGCCAGCTTATGGCATCAGTTAGACTTGGAGTCTAGCCCATCCATTTGCTTTTCATGTTTAAGTCTTACAGAAGACATTTCAACAATTATTTATGTTGTCTAAACCATTTGACACCTTTCGGAGCAATATAATCATTATTCTTTTCTGGTTAGAGATATTTCACTTAATGTCATTACAGTTAGGTAGTTTTATTTCTTACACATCTTCATTATCACTGCCTTCCATCTATATATGAGGTGCCCTGGGCAAGAAAAAAGTTACTGTAATGAATAAACTTCTTATCTACATGAAGATCCCTCTTCTTTATCACGTTTGAAATTTTAATCCTAGATCAAGAGTGGAACTTAAGCATTTCAAGACAGCTGATCCTTTTATTTGAACGAGAGGCTTGCCATCTACGAATATTTATTTTTCCTAATATCTCCTCTGCAGTTATGCCCATCTTTTCTAATTTCTCATCTTTAATTTTGTTTTAGATTTTTCATAGGTGTTCAAGTCAATTTGCATCTAAATAAATTTCAAATTCTATATGTATGATTGTTACATTGAAATGAAGTTTCCATCTCCTAAACCTAGAGCCCATCTGGTGATGAGCTTTTGATTACTACATAGGTTTGAAAATACTAACGTTTATATTAAGTGTTATGGCATTGAGAATTGGAAGAGGTGGGATAGGTCTCAATGCAAATTTTAGGACGCTTATCAATGCATGATCCAATGATTTAGTGGCCCGAGTTATGAAGATCAAAATTTATATTTATTGAAAAGCCGTTTTATTTTAACTTGATGTAATTGCAAAATCTAGAGCTTGTTGACTCAATAAGCCCATTAGTTTGATGAGCTCATTTCGATAATAATAAACATATTCTTGAAAAAAAAAAAAAAACTTCTATATTTAACTGTTACAGATTTGAGAATCGGTAAATAAATCTTGATGCAAATTTCAGCATGCTTATTAATGCATGTTCCAGTGAACTAAAGATTCAATAAAATAGACTCAAGTTGTGAAGATCAAAATTTAGAGTTATTAAGAATATTTTTATGTTAAAATGACAAGATTTCAAGATCTAACAATTGGCATAAGGGCTGATTGCA
>JXCR01022274.1:5692-16209 GCA_002079205.1 Phalaenopsis hybrid cultivar
TTATATTCATTTATATCACTTTCACGTTATATATATAAATATCAAGTTTTGGTTTCCCATATGGGATTACTTTTGGCTTTTGTTTTTGTTTTATTTTAAGAAAAAAAAAATATTTGGTTAGCTTTTTTTTTTTAATAAAGAAAAGTATATATTTTTATTAAACGGTTGAGTCCGCGTGGCACTCTAGCATTAAGCTCCGCGAGTCCATTGTGTGCATTACATTTTCTTTGCTGTACCCAACACAAATCATTACCTGTGTGGGTGGCGGAAGATGGTGAGTGGTAGGCGAAGGGCAGTGGGGATGATAGGTAATGGGTTGACAGGCGGCGATGACATCGAGCGAAGGTGGTGGTGGTGGGCTACAACTGGGTGACTGCGGGCGGCAAGCGACGGCTCGGCTATCGCAGGGGTGGGCGACGGGAGGCTACCAACTTGGGGCGGGCGGCGGTGACGCCAGGTAATTCAGGTGGGGGTCTTGGCTGGTGGTCGACGGCTTGCATTTTTCACGATTTATTTATAATATGTGTTTAAATAGGGGCCTCTTTGAGGTGTTTTAAAATAGTAAAACACTATTTTAAAAATAGATATGTTATTTGTAAAAATAAAAAAAAAATATTTAAACAAACACTAATTTTATTTTTTTATTTTTTAAAATAAAAAATCCCTAAGATTTCCGTGGCATCTATGTAATTTCCCCATTTCATTACGTGTAATCCGTGGCATTTTTTAAACAAACAATAAGGGCCGCGGAAAAAAAATGCCATCTTTTGCAAGCTGCTCCCGACAATCCCCTGAATCGCCCTAAACACGGTACAGCCAAATAGTTTCCGTCGTAATGCCTTTTACCTCGTCGGGGTGCCGATTCCTTTCCCTCTCCCGCTACTTTCTCCCACTCCTCGGCCTCTTGTCGCCGGAGAACGGAGAGAGCCCTCCTCACCGATTTGCCCCTTAAGGGCGTCGACCGGTTCTTCGGTGAAAGGGTTAGCTTCTTCTTCTTTGACTTTTCCTTTGCTATGCATCGTGATCTGGAGTCCCAGCAAATTGTTAATGCGTGCAAGAAAGCAGTTTCCAGCTTTCATTATTCGTCTAGGTTTCGATGTTTTGGTGATTTATAGTTTCTAGTTATTTTTCCTGTGTTGATTTAATTCAATCGATAGCTTCTGAGTAATTTTGGTTTCCTTCTGGTATACTCTGGAATTACAAAGCGGGTTATCTATTCTGTTGAATAACAATGGCGGTTTACTGTTTCAGGTCGAGGGGCGGGGCGCCTGTTGTATGTATATAATTTCCGGAGCAATTGTTTTGAAACTGGTTGTAATTTAGTGGAAGCTGTAGTAGTTGGCAAGAGCATTGCCTGATTGACAGTTTGATTATAGATTTAGGTTAGCAATGGCTGTGGGAGGGTCGTTGCAGCTCACATACGATCTTGGTGTCATCAATAGTCGTGTATGGGCTAAACCGTCCAGGGTAATAGTAATTTCATGGTTTTCTCTTTTCGTTTGGAATTGATTTTATTGAGTTTGACTGTGTTTTTAATTTTCAGATCTCAGAGATAAAGAGATCGCATCATTTGCAGGGATGTTCCCTATCTTCATGCTTTTCGGTACTGTTCTTTCACATTCTTGTTTATTTTCTGTACCATCTTTCATGTCATGGTGTTTCTACATCGTTAATATGGGACATTTACATACCACCCAAGTCTTTTGTATTTACATATCCAAAACGTAAACTTTACTTTTGTTAGATTAATCCCATCCAAACCTTTCACATCACACAAAAAAATATCACTACTTTTAACTTTTAGAAAGTGAAATATAACTTTTCATGCATAGATAAGGTGTCATATATGTAAAAATTGAAGTTTAGGTGTTAGACATGTAAATACATGGGAATTAAGTGGTCTGTATGTAAATCTTCCATTGTAAATTTGAGGTTGTAGTTACTGGAAGACAGAAGATGCTGATGATGGGATATTCTTGTTCAACCTAATAGTCAACTCTATGAACCTGAAGCTGATCACTATATTATCTTATGGACACTCGGCTGAACTGTTAAGATTCCACATGTCCCAAAAATGTCATATGTGGGATTAATGATAAAGGTTTAAATTACAAGAAGAAAATCAGTATGCTTTACATCTTTTATTTGTTGATATTTTTTTTTTAATTGAAAACAATATCTTAGAGAGAGTCGTCTTAGATGGTTTGGTCACATTAAACGTCGAGCATCTGATGTTCCGATTAGGCGAGTAGATGTTTTAGATCCGAGTTATGTTAAGAAAGGCAGAGGTAGACTTAGGAAGACTTGGGCTTATTGTATAAAAAATAATCTTAATTTATTAGAACTAGTCGTCTTAGATGGTTTGGTCACATTAAACGTCGACCATCTGATGATCCGATTAGGAGAGTAGATGTTTTAGATCCGAGTTATGTTAAGAAAGGCAGAGGTAGACTTAGGAAGACTTGGGCTTATTGTATAAAAAATAATCTTAATTTATTAGAACTAGTCGTCTTAGATGGTTTGGTCACATTAAACGTCGACCATCTGATGATCCGATTAGGAGAGTAGATGTTTTAGATCCGAGTTATGTTAAGAAAGGCAGAGGTAGACTTAGGAAGACTTGGGCTTATTGTATAAAAAATAATCTTAATTTATTAGAACTAGTCGTCTTAGATGGTTTGGTCACATTAAACGTCGACCATCTGATGATCCGATTAGGAGAGTAGATGTTTTAGATCCGAGTTATGTTAAGAAAGGCAGAGGTAGACTTAGGAAGACTTGGGCTTATTGTATAAAAAATAATCTTAATTTATTAGAACTAGTCGTCTTAGATGGTTTGGTCACATTAAACGTCGACCATCTGATGATCCGATTAGGAGAGTAGATGTTTTAGATCCGAGTTATGTTAAGAAAGGCAGAGGTAGACTTAGGAAGACTTGGGCTTATTGTATAAAAAATAATCTTAATTTATTAGAACTAGTCGTCTTAGATGGTTTGGTCACATTAAACGTCGACCATCTGATGATCCGATTAGGAGAGTAGATGTTTTAGATCCGAGTTATGTTAAGAAATGCAAAGGTAGACTTAGGAAGACTTGGGCTTATTGTATAAAAAATAATCTTAATTTATTAGAACTAGTCGTCTTAGATGGTTTGGTCACATTAAACGTCGACCATCTGATGATCCGATTAGGAGAGTAGATGTTTTAGATCCGAGTTATGTTAAGAAAGGCAGAGGTAGACTTAGGAAGACTTGGGCTTATTGTATAAAAAAATGATCTTAATTTATTAGAACTAAATGAAAATATGACACTAAATAGGATGCAATGGAGAAAAGGGATTCATGTAGCCGACCCCACGTAGTGGGATTAAGTCTTTGTTGTTGTTGTTGTTGTTGTTGAAAACAATATCTTAACATTACATCTGTCTTGCTTTTTAAATCATATTTTGGGCAGATTAGGCACAATTTTTTGGTTTCCCATATTCTTCACTAATTAGGATTCATTAAGCATTTTGATCTTCAGAGGTTTCACCAAATATTGTTTATTGTTCTACTTGGGATTTTGACAATCTAGAGCTATGTTGGCATTGGTACATGATCGATTCAAAGTCATTATATCTGCCTGAGTCGAGCCAAGCCTAACCATTGGTTGCGTAGATATGTTTCCGGTTTGACCTATCTAACTCGTTGTTTTGTGAATCAATTTGAGAGAATTTGATTTGATTCTTGATCCTCTAGAACAAACTCATGCATTCGTACGAATAACATAAATGCTACAGATTATGAACTCAGGCATTAATAAATTCATGATTACGATTTTAAATTTGTGGATGAAATATGCATACTAGTACTCACACTTGTGACATGCTTGATTTCAATTTTGATTCTATCTTGTAAAATATCAATTTCATCCAAGCTTGTGACATACTTGATTTGCATTATTCTTGAATCATGCACGGTTTTAACTTGTTGATTTCCATTCAAGCTAGTCCAAGCTAGAATCAATCTTATCATCGAGCGATTTTTGACTTGGGTTAGATTAATGACTTTAGTTCACTGAAGAACTTCATGTGAAATGCTTCATAGAATTTAAATTAGAAGAACTTAAGTTCATGTTATATTCCCAGCGCTTTCTTTAGAACTCTCATTTGTTTATACTTTATGTTTGACCTTTTACTACAATTAGTTGCAAACTTTTTAATTGCCATTTTTATCGATCCTAGAATTTACTTTTCATTTGTATCCAAGAAGAAAATTCTCTAAAAGATTGTAATACATTTTTCCTAAAGGTTCCAATCACCAACTAGTAGTGTGTGTATGGTGCACGTTTATTGGAGGAAGGAGACGGATTATATCTTAAATTGAAATATTTGTAATTTAATTTTTTCCAGAATTTTATCTTGTAAAACAATCTTCATGCTTCATGTTACATCATACTCTTCTCATTTTTTAATTATCTAATTTATTTTTGGAAGATTTACATACATACCACTCAATTCCTATGTAATTACATATATAACATGCAAACTTCAATCTTTACATATATGCCACCTTATCTATGCATGAAAAGGTGTATTTCACTTTTTAAAAGTTAAAATAGTGATTTTTTTTTTGTATAATAGGAAAGATTTGGGTAGTATTAATGTAACCCAAAGAAAAAAAAAACAAAACAAAAGAAAACTTAGGTGTTAGATGTGTAAGTAAGTGCATAGGAATTTGGTGGTATGCATGTAAATGCCCCTTTATTTTTTAAGGTATGAAGTTTGAGTTATTTGTTCCTTTTGAGTGCAGCGACGGGATGTTTGGGGTCTTCATGTTTCAGGCAGCATATACATGAGAAAGTACCATGTACCATATAGATACAATTGCTGCATTGTTCGATCTATTTTCATTCCAACTTCCTCGCCGGATATCCCTCTTCTGAAATCAACTACCTTTGCTTTGACTAGGTATTTCTTTGATCTATCATATAAAATAAGCATGTCTGTTGTTGATAAACTGTCTCAATTTACCCAAATAGAATTAAATAATTGCATTTAGATACATAATCATGTTTTTGTAGCTCACAACAATTAATATACTTGTACTTGTACAACAAATGATAATAAAGTTGTATATACTGCAGATTGGTAGTTTTGAATTAAACCGTTTTGATGTTTATCATTTTCAATTCATTATCCTTGTCATTCTTATGGTATTTCAAGTTCTACCAATAATCTTGTGCTTCTGGAAGTCGGTATTCTGTTCGATGCTCATGAGATAAAAGTTTAAGGGAAACAGTCTTCTAAGAATGTCTAGTGGCATACAAATTTTGCATTGTATACTTCAAATATGCATAAATTCTACTCTCCACAGTAAGACCTATGTTTTTAAGGATGAATAAACTAAATATTTTAATAATTTTGAATCAGCAAATAAAAGAAAAATATATAAAGGATACCAAATTCTTGCACTAGAACCATAATAATATTTCCAAATATTTCACAGTTAATAATGTCAAAGATACAAGTTTTGATAATGTTAAATTTAGACATTGCTGTAATTTAGTGAGTCTTTTTTTTTTTCTAATTGCGCTGCCAACATTGTTTCGACGTAGTTATAAACGTAGGTGTATAAGAAATTCTTCCCTTGATTGGTTGAAGTTGTCTGGAAGAAAAATTTTCCACAGAAATGTCAAGCAAAGTTGCTTTGGAGAAAATATTAGTTGTTTGGTGAATATAAGTTTTAAAATTTAAGAATCATTTTAAAAGAATGTGGTATGTGGTAATTGCTCGCAAACATAGGTAAATGAGACTTCCACAAATTGAATAATTTATTTAATATTGAAAATCAGAGTGAAAACAAAGGGGAATAGAAAATTAGAGATTTTATGACTAGATTTTATTCCCTTGTTTTTTGTTAAAAAGAAGATAAGAAACTATATAGATGGGGAAATTATTATCTAGGAAACATGCAAATGAAAAAGTAGCATATAAGTTTGAAATTTGGAATTAACTGTACAAAAGAAATGAAAAACTGAAAGGAAACAACATGAATTATTTTTTACTTCTTTATGAGATTTCCCTTTAATGGAATGTTGTTGTCATCAACTTATTGGATTGTTGTAGAAGAAAAACTATTGTCCGAGGACTGCTTTATTATAGATGGAAAATTGTTGTCTACTGATTACCGTCGATTGAAAGATGCTGCTCACAGATTCAGAATTATTTCAACATATAAATATATGGATCGAACAACTTTAAAGCAGTGAGAAACAGATGGAATTACATGAATACTTTTTTATAACCAAATTGGAATCACTTTTGAGAATTTATGTGCAATTTAATAAATAGATGCTGCGTAAATTGTTAGTAAAATATCACATAGTGTGCATATAATCAAATAGGAAATTTGGGGTAGGCTTGAAGTGCGCATAATATTTATTTCATTAATTCTTTATTTAGGACTTATCTCCAATAATTATTAAATTCTTTATAATTTCTAGTTTTTTCAAGTTTGATTTTATATTTAGTTGAAAAAAGTATGGACTGTGGAGAGTTGGAATTATGACCTACTAAATCTACATTAGGCTCTTCCTTTGAATTTTTACGAAATTGTGCACCTTGCTATGTGCTTTTGTGATATTTACATTTAAAAAATATAACTTTCTTGAATTTGTTGGTTAAAGTAGTGATGAAAAAGAATGGTTGATGAAGTATTACATTTTTTTTTTCTTGGTTATTGAAGCGGTTTCGATCATGAATCTGCTGTGGAACTGCTTGTAGATTTTTAAGATGAGATGACACTTTGCAATGCAACATCTTCTCAGCTTTTATTTGAGATGATATAATCCAATGCAGTATGCTCTCAATAGGCACTTTCTAAGTTTTTTGTACCTCTGATTTTATTTATTTTGTTTATAATACTAGGTTTTTTAATTTGGTTAGATTTATAAAGTTTGATTTTGCTTTTATTATATTTTATTTTCCTTATATAGTTGAATGGAATGAAAATTAAATAGATTTTAAGATTATGAACATTTTGAGTTCCATTGGTGGCTTGAAAACCCTCTAATTTGACACTTCTTCCTTGTGTTGGGTTGAAATCTAATAACCCTTTTAGCTTGAGATTAGTGGATTTGTCATCCTTAAAAGTGTTATATGATGCGCTAACTCTATTTTGTGCAATTTTTTTTTTCCACGATTTCTAGCCATGTTATGTTTAGTCCATCTATCTTCTATGCAAATCCTTCCACATCATTTTTTTTGTTTGCCTTATTGGTGCTTTTTATTGTGCATGCTGAAATGGTTGGTGCACCTTCTACACTTTATTGTACATGCTGAATTTTTTGTCTTCCCAACCATATAAATTTGTTTCTCTTTATCCTTCCTATTTCCATTGCACATACATCTTAATTTTCTCATTTATGCTGCACTTAATTTAGCTATTAATGACATTTTCCCACTCAAATTTGTATCTTTATAGCATATTTGTTTCTACTGCATTTTAATGATTTTTTTTTTCATTCTCCAATTTGCCGAGCTATTTGGTTTGTTGAATTTATTTATTTCATTTTGCCTTGTTGAAGTTAAGATTTGATAGGGAGCTGTTATGCGCTATAGACTTGTGATAAATTCTTTATTTTGGTTGGTACCTTAATGGCACCGTCTTGACTGAAGAGCAGACCACCTTTTTTTTTATTTAATCTAAGAATTCCACAGATGCTTGCACTTGGTACTTCAACTAAAGTTATGTTTATCTTACTTTGGGAGTTTATATAGGCACTTTCCCTATCAGATAGCCTAAGATACTTATTTGGTTGCAATTTCTTGCTCTCTCTCAGCTTCTAATAAAAGTATACGAGTATTTCAAGTTGACAACCTTTACTTGTTTTCTTTTTTTTCAAAATACCCTGTCAAACTAAGTTATAATTTCTTTCTTTACAGGTCATATAAAGCCCTTCTTAAAAGTCCTCTTCTGCTCAGATTAGCTCCAGCAGTTGGAATCATTGTGTTTGCTGTATGGGGACTTGGGCCAGCCATGCGTTATGGAAGGACTCTCTTTCGTGTATGTGCGTTATGCAACATATCTTCTTCTAGTTTGAGGAACTTCATCTTGATGGGAAATTTACATACCACACAATTCTTATATATTTACATATCTAACATCCAATGTTTCATATTTACACTTATAACGCTTTTGTTTTATAAATCTATGCATGAAAATGTGTATTTCACTTTTAAAAGGATAACGATGATGGTAATTTTAATTCGATGTTAAAGATTTGAGTGGTATGCATGTAAATATGAATTTTTAGGTGCCAGACATGTAAATGCATTATAATTATGTGGTATGTATGTGAATGCCCCTAACTTAATTTGTCCATGAAGTTTCGTCTTGGAAGCAGCTGATGACTACTGTTATCCTGCAGAATGACAATAATTGGAAAAAGAGCAGAACACGTTTCGTCCTTACTTCATATCTTCAGCCAATTCTTTTGTGGACTGGAGCGACACTTTTCTGCAGGTATGTTAAAAAATTTATCAGAAGCTTATTTGCAATAAAGTACTATCATTTTGTGGTTTTTCAGAGAACATTTTTCACTTTTGTGTTTAATAGGACATTGGATCCTATAGTTTTGTCATCAGAAACGAGCCAAGCTGTGAAGCAACGGCTATTGAGCTTTGTAAAATCTTTATCTACTGTGCTGGCTTTTGCATATTGTCTTTCAAGGTTAGTTTCAAGATTTTGTTTGATGGAAATTTACATATGTAGCACGCAGTTCTTATGTATTTATATATCTTACACCTAAACTTTCATATTTATATACTTAGCATTTTGACGCTTTAAACTTATGCATGAAAATGTGTATTTGACATTTACAAAGTGATAATAGCGTAATGTTTTATGTGATATTAATGATTTGAGTGTTATGTGTGTAAACGTGAAATTTTAGGTGTGAGATAAGTAAAAACATAAGAATTGTGTGCTATGCATGTAAATGCCCCTTTGTTTTATTGATTAGTAAACCATTTATGTCTGAATGCTGAACTAAGTATATAACTGCATTTGACGATGTACGTTTATTAAATTTCTTTATTCAATTATTATTATTTTTATTTGTGAATGGGCCATTTATCTTCTTTGGCAAGGATTTTAGCGAACTTAAAAACGCTTCATGATTAATTTAGTTGTTGGCATACTTCTATATTCTGCGTCCCAATTTTTGATATCACTAAGGTTATAATAACTTCTGTTGTTTTTTCCACTATGACTTTTGACATGTACAACACATGAAAGCGCTGTTTACAATTATGTAATTTGAGGTGTTTCTCAAGATGAAACACATGAGAAATGCCTTGAGCCTTATGCATCATGGTGGGAGAAAGAGACTTGCGCTATTTGAGGGGGGAGCCATGAGGGGCACTTTATAGTGCATTTAATTAGGTGAATAGCAGTATTTTAAAGTTTAGATTGTGTTGAGTTTTTTTCTTTTAAATTTAGTTGCCTAAAACCATGGTGGCATTATACACTACAAGAGGAAGATCTGGATGATACCAGATTTAACCACAGCCAGAATAGAAATGTAAATACTATTGCTGAAATTCAAAAGGGTTACAAACAAAGACGCTTGACAGTAGGAAATTAAAAATACAAACATAAAAGACACCTTAGGGTAAGTACAAATAAGGGTGGGCTGTGGTCGAGGTGGTGGACAGCGAGAGTGGGGCGGAAGCAAGCTGGTGGATGGTGACAACCAGCAGAAGAGGGCTTCTATAGGTACTGAACAGTAGGCAGCGAGATAAGGGAAAGGTTGCATCCAACAGGGTGGCTCGTGGGATGTGGGATTAGCGAGTAGGTCGATGGGTTAGGCTGACAACAAGTAGTTGGAAGTAGGAGTTGGGGGTTGCAACAGTCAGTAGTGACGGTGGGAGGACATGATGGCAGCCCCTGGTAGGTATGAAGATTTGTGCCGGCCAATAGGAAGGAGCATGCGAAGCATAGTAGTAAAGGCAGGTTGCAGAGAATGGACAAGTTGAGGATAATCACCACCTCAGAGCAGAATACAGTCGGGGCAACACTCATCTTCAAATACAACTGTAAGAGGGAGAACAGGGGATGCCGACACTTGTCTTGACAGAAAACACTAGCTTATGCCTTTTGGTAGGAAATGTAAATTGGGGCTTGTTTCTGCTCTTTCTTTTCTTTTCATTTTTCTTATGTTGATTACATATTTGATTACATGATTTGTTGTTTTGAGGGGATTAAAGGCATCTTCGATTAAATTTTTGTGGTCATGGAATTGGATGGAGCTAGATTAGGTTTTTGGGTTATGTTGTAAATGGTTGTTTTCATTTAGGAGGCATAATTGATTTGCATTTATTTCTTTTGGCTTGCATGTAGCTTTCCCGGAAGTCATTTTTCATCCTGAAGAATTCGGCCTCTGCTTTAACCTATTTTCTTGAGTAAATATTTGATAATTTCAGGCATTTTTAACTATTTTTATTTTAGGGCTTGTTGTTGCCATTTTCTTTAAT
>JXCR01022292.1:20264-47532 GCA_002079205.1 Phalaenopsis hybrid cultivar
CCCCCCGGTTAAATAGTATAGCCATATAAATGGGTCTCCTCAAGTATATCCTTCATCAGATTACAATATGTGGAATATAAACTTTGTGTTTATATTTCAATAAGTCATCATAATCTAAAACATACTTATCCAAACTGCCTGCCTTAACCTGCTCTAGCATTTTCTAAACACTACTTTCTCTAGCTAAAAAATCTTCAATTTTGCCCTTCAAAATTGACTGCACCATCAACTGATATATGTGAACCATATTGTTATCACCATAATCAACTATAGAAAGCTTCAACTTTTTCAGATCTTCAAATAACAGCTCCTACTGAGTAAATACATAGTTAAAATTATTTCAATCCTTACAATTTTGCGCATTAAAAACCCACATTTACCATCCCCCGATGGTACTGAAAATCTAAATCATAATCTTCAATAAATTTCATTCATCTTCTCTGCCTCAGGTTCAACTCTTTCTGAGTAAAGATGTACTTCATGTAATGTCCAATTTCTATAATCGAGGGACATGAGAAAACTAAAGAAGTGGATGTAAGGAGTCAAGAAAAGGCAACACAAATGGGCTGGATAGCCAAAGAAATTGGAAATAAATCGAACAATCGGGAAGTTTAGGCTATGGAATCAGAAGCCTACTCGACAAGTTATAAAATGGCGCAGCCAAGGTGAGATTCACTTACCTAGGAGTCGAGCGGTGTGCGAAAGAGAGGAGACACAGGACATCTTAGCTGGTGATGAGGAGGCTTGAGGAAGTATCAGCGTTTGTGTCAAGCAACGGAGGAAGAGTCCGTGTCAGTCGAAGGAGTCGACGTTGAGAGAAGGAGCTCTCTCAGTGCACACACACTGCTACCATAGGAAGGAGACATCGATGTCCAGACTTTGTGAGTGGGAGTCAATTATAGGGGAGAAAAGAGTGATTCGACCAAATAGGTTAAGTTGAGTTTTAATAAGTTTAATTAAAACATATAATAAGAATTTTATACTTGTAATATATATTTAGAATTATATAAGATATAATAATAATAAATTTTAACACTTAAATAATATAAAATAAATATTTTAAATAATAAATTAATGTTTATACTTATATTTATTGTAGGCTTAAATTTTAAAAAGAATCGAAGTTAAAAATAAATTCAAGGCAAATCAAATAACAATTTAACCGACATCGAGGTGAATACTCATACTCTTAAATTATAAAATCATTTTAGTATCTCCTCTAAACAAGTTGTATGGGTCATTATTTATTCTTTATTATTGTAATTGATTTTTTTATTATTAAATTTTCTTGGTCATTTCGATACGAATACGTATAATATTACATTATAAAATATTTAATTAATTATAATATTACATATTAAGTGATATGAAATATTGAATAACTGCATAAAATGATTGTATGTGTATCTTTGACTACAATGGAGTCGCCTTTTGATGGTAATAATCAGGAAACAATAAGATGATCATACACATATATTAAAATGAATATTGATATTGAAGTTTCTTAATTTATATAATTTTTAGACAGTGCTCTTCCAACTATTGTATATAGATAAAAATAATAACAGATACTTTATTGACAAGAGTATTTCAACTACAAAAATACATATTATTTTTTCTTATATGCATGAAACCTATATGCATGCCAAAATATAAATTTTAAGTGATATAATTTGATTATCCACTTGTCAATTATCGGTATTGCGCTAAGCAGTACCCTACTAAGTTGGTATTGTAGAAAACCCTTCTAGTTGAATGTCGAGCTCTTTACATACAGGTGACCGATAGTTGCCTTCGGAGTCCCTCGAGAATACCTAAATTTGAGTCTACCCCGACCTGAATGCTTATGATTTTCTTTCTTTTCTCGGATTTTTTGTATGTTTCACACGGTTTTATTAGGATCTTTGTAGATCATTCATGATTTCCTCCAGATTTTTCTCGTGCTTTCGACAGTTTTCTTCGAGTTACCGTAGGTCATTTGTCGTTTTTCTAGAGCTTTTCAGGTGACGTTCGCCATTCATTCTTGTTTGTATAAATTCATGCTCACACATTTCTTAAATTCTTTTCATTATATTCGTTTACTTGTACCTGCGACACCAACTTCATTTACGGGAGCCGCCGACCCGTCAGATATACAGGTTTGTTTTATGTTTACAGCTTTTCACTTTTTTTACTAGACACTTTACTACATATATACACAGTTCATGCTTGCGATGTTATTGTTTATTGTTTACAGCGTTTAGTAGCATGTTTCCCTCATTATTCATGTTGTTTCTATAAATATGCAGGGACCTTTTAGGATAGAGGACAGTAGGACACCGAGTTTAGGAGGTACCCTATAGGGAGCCGCTAACCCAATAATCACATATTTATACACACCACAGCCCCGAACCTATAATCGATATGTTAAGGAGCTTAGAGTAGTTTTTCCAAGAAGCGGAGAACGGAAGCAAGAGGACGGAGAACAGCGATTGAGACCACGACAACTAGGTGTAGTACGTCTCTTCAGAGTTAAGGTCTAATCTTAGGATAGGTGGGAAGTCACCTGGGTTTCTCCGGATCTGTAACATCCCCTACTTTTTACTTCATTGACTCCTAAAAATAACTATTACTATTTTGANTTTCTCCGGATCTGTAACATCCCCTACTTTTTACTTCATTGACTCCTAAAAATAACTATTACTATTTTGAGCCTCCTCCCCTTTTATTTCCTCACATTTAACCTTGGAAACTTAAACTTTGAAATCATGAAGACAGAATCACTGATCTTAATCGAGAGTCTTCTTAAGTGATTCCAGTCATTTAAGAGGTAATTAACTATAGGGGCTTGCCTCTATAAAGAACTTAAGAATCCAGCTTAATATAAACCTTATTTGATCTCCCGTATTAAATAGGGGAACTTATCGGCTTATAAAAAAACGTTTCGCAGACCCAACAGACGTCACAAAATCTTTTAGTTTATGTGGTTAAAACTACCAACAAGTTATATGCATATCCTTCGAGATAGTGTATTACTTGTGGTATCGCGCTCAGCCATCTAAACTACCAAATGTGTGAGACCCATTCGGTCTCACTTTTCAAAATTAAAATATTATTTTCTTAAAAATNGGACGTCACAAAATCTTTTAGTTTATGTGGTTAAAACTACCAACAAGTTATATGCATATCATTCGAGATAGTGTATTACTTGTGGTATCGCGCTCAGCTATCTAAACTACCAAATGTGTGAGACCCATTCGGTCTCACTTTTCAAAATTAAAATATTATTTTCTTAAAAATTATAACCAACACATATATATTAAATTAAATTTAAATGATTTTGAAAATAAATGGCTGACACTCCACTCCAACAATCTCTAGCAAAGTGAATAGTCTTAGTAGGTACAAGTTCACTTCTAATTTTTTTAATGGTGCTAATCCCTATGTATTTGTACTCGCGTCTCTAGAAATAAAGTTATTATGCTTCCTGCTTTGATATGCTCTTCAACCAAGGTTCTCAAATGGTGACACTTCCATGTCATGCCCTTGATCANCTCCCTATGTATTTGTACTCGCGTCTCTAAAAATAAAGTTATTGTGCTTCCTGCTTTGATATGCTCTTCAACCAAGGTTCTCAAATGGTGACACTTCCATGTCATGCCCTTGATCANCCGGTATTGCGCTAAGCAGTACCCTACTAAGTTGGTATTGTAGAAAACTCTTCTAGTTGAATGTCGAGCTCTTTACATACAGGTGACCGATAGTTGCCTTCGGAGTCCCTCGAGAATACCTAAATTTGAGTCTACCCCGACCTGAATGCTTATGATTTTCTTTCTTTTCTCGGATTTTTTGTATGTTTCACACGGTTTTATTAGGATCTTTGTAGATCATTCATGATTTCCTCCAGATTTTTCTCGTGCTTTCGACAGTTTTCTTCGAGTTACCGTAGGTCATTTGTCGTTTTTCTAGAGCTTTTCAGGTGACGTTCGCCATTCATTCTTGTTTGTATAAATTCATGCTCACACATTTCTTAAATTCTTTTCATTATATTCGTTTACTTGTACCTGCGACACCAACTTCATTTACGGGAGCCGCCGACCAGTCAGATATACAGGTTTGTTTTATGTTTACAGCTTTTCACTTTTTTTACTAGACACTTTACTACATATATACACAGTTCATGCTTGCGATGTTATTGTTTATTGTTTACAGCGTTTAGTAGCATGTTTCCCTCATTATTCATGTTGTTTCTATAAATATGCAGGGACCTTTTAGGATAGAGGACAGTAGGACACCGAGTTTAGGAGGTACCCTATAGGGAGCCGCTAACCCAATAATCACATATTTATACACACCACAGCCCCGAACCTATAATCGATATGTTAAGGAGCTTAGAGTAGTTTTTCCAAGAAGCGGAGAACGGAAGCAAGAGGACGGAGAACAGCGATTGAGACCACGACAACTAGGTGTAGTACGTCTCTTCAGAGTTAAGGTCTAATCTTAGGATAGGTGGGAAGTCACCTGGTTTCTCCGGATCTGTAACATCCCCTACTTTTTACTTCATTGACTCCTAAAAATAACTATTACTATTTTGAGCCTCCTCCCCTTTTATTTCCTCACATTTAACCTTGGAAACTTAAACTTTGAAATCATGAAGACAGCATCACTGATCTTAATCGAGAGTCTTCTTAAGTGATTCCAGTCATTTAAGAGGTAATTAACTATAGGGGCTTGCCTCTATAAAGAACTTAAGAATCCAGCTTAATATAAACCTTATTTGATCTCCCGTATTAAATAGGGGAACTTATCGGCTTATAAAAAAACGTTTCGCAGACCCAACAGACGTCACAAAATCTTTTAGTTTATGTGGTTAAAACTACCAACAAGTTATATGCATATCCTTCGAGATAGTGTATTACTTGTGGTATCGCGCTCAGCCATCTAAACTACCAAATGTGTGAGACCCATTCGGTCTCACTTTTCAAAATTAAAATATTATTTTCTTAAAAATTATAACCAACACATATATATTAAATTAAATTTAAATGATTTTGAAAATAAATGGCTGACACTCCACTCCAACAATCTCTAGCAAAGTGAATAGTCTTAGTAGGTACAAGTTCACTTCTAATTTTTTTAATGGTGCTACTCCCTATGTATTTGTACTCGCGTCTCTAAAAATAAAGTTATTGTGCTTCCTGCTTTGATATGCTCTTCAACCAAGGTTCTCAAATGGTGACACTTCCATGTCATGCCCTTGATCACAGTGATAAGACAGTAATACCTCGAGTCACTGAGATATGCTCTAGCACTCATTTGCATTGATCACTCCAAGTACTTTATTTTGAATTGTCTCATTTAGCTCAGACATGAAGAGTCTAAAAAGAGGCATTACAGATGGTGTGTAATTAGGGTGTGGCAACAACAATTCCCTTTTATAGTCATCCCTTTGTTGTTCAATTCTTACTCACCCCTCAAAGGGATGATTATTTGTCTTTTCAAAAAAAAAAATTATTTCTCTATCTGCTTGCTCAGTATGATGACTTCTTTCATATCTTAGAAAGTGTTGAAATCTTCTCGGGATATGATGTTTGTCCTTCCTCTTAGCTAAAAATAAAGTTGGCTCATAGTTGCACTCTTCAACATTGACATTATTATTGGTAAGCTTATGAAGCTCAGCAAGCATCATACACTCCTAAAGACCAAGCACATAGCAGGATGGGCCTTCACATAACCCCTGAGAATCAGAGCCTCTTGATCAATTATTGGATCCAAATCCTTCACATTGGACATTTCCTTTTAAATCCGAAGAATAAAACTCGACAATTTACATGATTTCTGTCGCATTCATAGTAATGTCACAAATATTATAGCACAATTCAATCTAAAAATCAATATTGTGAATTGAATATTATACGCCAACATAAGGAGAACTGAGGAGTTGTTCACCACTTGGTTGAATTAAGACATATGCATACAACAGCTTTGCCGAGTTGACTTGTTCGAATTGTCATTAGACGAAGTTTATGTGAGTTGTTTTAACATGAATTCACTCTTCTATGTATTCAGCTAAAGTACTATTTTGAATTCAACCATTCAAGTATTCAGCTTTACAATCATTAATTCTATTTAATCATTGTGTGTTTCCAACACAAAAATAAAAATTGCTTGAGCGTGAAAGTATGCAACTCTTGAAAGACTATCAAGGATGATTTAATCTTCAGCAAAAGACAGTTCATAAAGGACAATCTTTGGTTATCATAAGTTACATTACAAATATCAAAGCTCACGTAAATCTTCTTACACATTTCATTCTTGTTGTTTCTTGACTTAAAAGCCGGCTAGACCCATTTCAAGCACATCCTATCTTGCCACGAAAAAAAAAAATAAAAGGTTCAATGAAAGTCTAACAATCTACCAGCATATAATCAAACCATTAGAATTATTTTGTATAAATTACATTATATCTTTATCATCCTAACATCACATATCATCTCTCATGAGAAAAGGAAATACCATTTAGAGAGGATACTCCAGTGTACCAAGGTGATTTAAGCCTGAGAGGGAACAGTGACGGATACATTGGAAATGTTGTCAAAGGCTCAATTTCCCATAAAGATGCTCTGGATTGTCTGTCACCTGCAGTTGATTCGTCCCAATTAACCTGATTTATTCATTATAATGGTAAATCAGATCAGCAATAAGTAGCAATTTATGATGCTTAGATACGGGGATGCTAATCATGATGCAAACATTCAAGAACATGGCTTTGAAAAATGAGGCAAAAACATAGAGGACCATTTTGAGGGCATGCATAGACATATACGAAACAGGAAATTAGAAAATGCTTCAGTTAAGCATTATATTATCATGTAAAAGCAATAAAGCAAAGACCAAATCGTGAGCTCGATTTGTTATTAAAAAAATCCAATGGATCAGCGGACTATGCTTTAAAATGAGGGATAAGATTCCTACATGTTAACTACTAATGATTCACAAAAGCGATGAAAATGTACAATAGAAAAGATATATTTTTTCTTTTACTAGTCGACTTGTTTATCAATGTTACAGTCAACAAATTCCTCATTATATTATCATGTATTTATGCAGTAGTTTGTGTATTTGTTAATACATGACAATAGAAACCCTCAAGTAGATGCAGTTCATACCAAATAACCTACAAATCCACAATAGATTTGTCCGCCATAATGTAGATAATAGAAGGATTTCTAAAAGCTACTTTATAAAAAAGATAAAACAAATTCAAGCCAAGGAGAAATATTCAGTATAAAAATGGAAGGGCTTTTCTGCGACTATTTATTGTATCGAAACGCAAGAATGAAACCATGTTTAATCCAACTTTTAACACTATGCAGGACAATTATAACCATTCATTTTGTGACACTTCGTTTCGTCTCCTAGAGGGAGTTGAAGGGAGGTAGTCAAAAAGAGGGAAAGGAAGCGAACAGTCGGGAAAACTTGAGGGTACTTTAGATCTATAAATCAAAGGCGAGATCAACTTACCTGTAGAGTCAAATGGCATGTGCGAAAGAGAGGACACCGTGATTTGATGTGTGAGGAGAAGTAGTCGAGCAGAGGAGGATTGACGTTACGGCTGGGCGAGGAAAATGGAGATTTCAATTGAAGCCGAAGGGAGAGCCGTCAAGCAGCTCTAGTGCCAAGGAGAAGGAATGAGAGAGCCATTCATTGCGTGCGGGAGTGCCTTTTGAGCGAGTGCGAGCAAATAAGAAAGAGAAAGAAGAAAAAAAAGCTCTAAGCGTGTGTATAGTGGTCAACCGAGCCCTAGCTGAGGGGAAAATTTTCTGTCCAGACTCTGGACGTAGCTCTACGTGCGAACTTCCAGTAATATACCGTCATGTGTGTTATATCGGGCCCACCTAAAAAAATATTAAAGTAGAACCGCATACACCACAATAACCCTGAAATAACACCGCAGGGATTATTTCGGGGTTATTTATGGGGTTATTTCGGGGTTATTCAAGAGAAACTCATATATTCCACTTCAATAACCCTGAAATAATCTCTGCGGTGTTATTTCTGGGTTATTGAAGTGTAAGCACGAAGGTTATTTCTGGGTTAGTTCAGGGTTATTAAAGTGGAATATATGAGTTTCTCTTCAATAACCCCAAAATAACTCAGAAATAACATCTATGATTTCACTTCAATAACCCCGAAATAACATCCGTGATGTAGCACATGTGGCGGCATATTATTGGAGTTCACACGTAGAGCTATGTCCGGAGTTCGGACAGAAACTTTTTCCCTAGCTGAGATAGAAGAGCTCAAACGGGAGTAGGGATTTCAATCCGAAAATTTAGGGTAAGGGTGAGTTTTAAAATTTTAATTAAATTACTAAATATATAAATTTAAGTTGTTATTTAATTGTTAAATTTAAGTGTACTTAATTCAGGTTATAAAAGTATAACTTTTGGATCGAGGAAAGGTTAACGACAACAATAAAGGTTAGGGTTTTAATTCTAAAAGTATTTTTTATCAATTAATAATATTTAATCCTAATTGCAATGATTAAATTTAAAGTTTAAGTATTAACTAAAAAAATAAAATTTATTAAATTTGTATATATGTAATAACATAATTTATAATAATAATATATTAGTATAAATGATTTAATCGAAATTAAAAAAAATTATATTTAGTTATTTAAATTAGAGGAGACATTAATTGAATATTGAATAAAAATACAAATCATGGATGTTGAGTGAGTTGTAGTTTTGATAGTTAGGATAAAATAACTTTAATACTTAAAAGTTTCTAATTAAAACTTAAAATAATACAATTAATTAAAAATCGATTACACATAATTAATGAGATGCTTAAAATTTTATTTTTATTAGGCAGTTAACTATTGGAGAAAAGAGTTAGCATGATTGAAGATTTAAGACAAGTCGCGTGATTTTGAGGTGAGTATTCATATTTTTATGCTAAGTAATATTTTACTTCTTCTCGAACAAATACACTTACTGTTATTGTTATATTTATATCACTTCACACCTATGATTTATAGTTTTATTAAATTTTATTCATATTGTTGGAGTGACATGTATACCTAGTATTGCTTAAATTATCATAGATATTGATTTATGTACAAGTATGTAGACTGCTATACAAATAAAAATGAAAAAATCATTACTAGATAATATTTGTTATAGTATGTTTGCATGTGCATGCTTGGTTAGAGGGTTAATGCTAAGGTATCAGTGCACGTAAATGGAAAAAAATAATTGGTATTGAAGTATTTTAACCAGTACAATATTTAGACGATGCTCCTATGATGTTAACCACATGGAAGTCTTAAAATGTGTTGTCATATGCATCTGAATCATAAGATATGTAAGTCGAGATCGGTCAAAATTGAATTAAAGAATATGTATTGAGCGTGCATCACATGAATAGGCCTCAAATCGACTCGATCTCCATCGAACTCATCAANCATAGATATTGATTTATGTACAAGTATGTAGACTGCTATACAAATAAAAATGAAAAGATCATTACTAGATAATATTTGTTATAGTATGTTTGCATGTGCATGCTTGGTTAGAGGGTTAATGCTAAGGTATCAGTGCACGTAAATGGAAAAAAATAATTGGTATTGAAGTATTTTAACCAGTACAATATTTAGACGATGCTCCTATGATGTTAACCACATGGAAGTCTTAACATGTGTTGTCATATACATCTGAATCATAAGATATGTGAGTCGAGATCGGTCAAAATTGAAGTAAAGAATATGTATTGAGCGTGCATCACATGAATAGGCCTCAAATCGACTCGATCTCCATCGAACTCATCAAATGTTATCCTTTCACAAGAAAGATGTTATCAACACGTCCATAGCATCAAATTTGCCTTAGGAGCACACCCATATTATATGAATCCACGCATGAATATGAAATGCAAAGCTAACAGAGGGTGGTGTTTGGTTGCAACTCAAATTTATGTTAAATAGGATTTATCAAATCAAATAAATCAGGATTTACGAAAACCAAAGCATGACAAAGAAGCATGCGAGCGACGACGGAATAAACCCGCCTCGCAATCAAATTTACTAAATCCGAATTTAAGTCATAAAAAGATACGGAACCCGAGGAAAAATAGTCGTGACGTGCGACAATTTTGATTTAACAGAGCGATGAACTTAATTTTCAATTTTTTTTATGTTTGGCTAGATCTAAGTTAAAACAATAGCTAAATTCTATTAATAGCATGCTACCAAACACTGTCAGAGTGTGAGTTTTACAAAACAAAATTCCAGACATGTTAACTGCTGCATATTTTACAAAAAAAAAAAGTTGAATAAGAATAATTATTTGTTTGAATTAGTTACATTGGATTAAATTTGACATTTGCCCAATATTGTTAATGATACATAATATCTGAATGCAAGTGTATGGTTATATGGTCAATTAAGTTTTAAGTTTGTTGTTATGAAATTTATTAAGTTAAACTTAGTAATTACATACTTAACTTTAAAATCTCATAATATAAGCTACTGCTTTATTGTCAGATGACAATAGTTATTCATTTCCAAACTTATGCAACTTGACGAATTAAATGATCCAAATCTAGAAGATTTTCTCACCTGGTCAACAAATCAATACAACATCCAATACGATGATCCTCACTCAATAGATAAACAAATTAAGATCATTGCTATCATTAAATTAAAACATTTGTATTCTGCACCAAGTTTGATCAAGTACTGAGCGCAAACTGAGAAATGTCTTTTCTTCAACAAGTCCAACAACGGATAAAGAATAGGACTGAAGAAGTTATCCTAAAGTTCATATAAAGCTTGCAGCTGAACAAAGAGAATTTTGCTATTTATGTCGTCACTAAATTCGCTACAGTGTAAGGAATTGAACTGACAACTTTTCGTCATTAACCAAATAAAAGTCCGAAAGGCTAGACCATATGCATATGATTCTTCATTAAGTTTGTTAAAGTGCAAAGCGAGGACAGAAAGAAATTCAAGTTCCAAACTACCAAACAAAAAACGTCTTCATCAAGTCTATCAGGCACAAAACGTCGAACCTATGGGAATATCATGGTTCAGCAAGTTACTGCAGCTGAGCTAAAAAAATTCGTATTTAATATTTATTCTAGGCACTGTTTAAAACTGCATAATTAGAGGCCATGAACACTACAATTCAAAACTAGAGACATGTACTAAGAGGATTAGAAAACAGAGAAGAATTCACAAACTTGTAGAAGAAATGGCAAACAATCAATAAATCAATTTAGATACCCATGAATCGATTAATGATTACCATAACGAGCATAGACCATTAAGGGATTAAGTTAATCCTACGGCAGATGAAATTCACTTAAGTATTCAAACCTCTGTCATAGAAGCTAACACATTTGAACTTAAGTTTGTTATCATTCAAATGGTTCAAAACAATCAATTTGGGGGAACTTCATCTTAGGATCCAAATTTACCCTTAGCAAGTTTCTTAGAACTTTGTGCTACATTTCGTTATAATGACTTTTCAAACGACACGGTTAGGCTTAGGCATGTTCCCATTTCCTTGAGGGATAAAGTCAAAATGTGGTTAAGCTCATTAGCGTCTGGATCAATTAGAACGTGGTTTGATAGCCCAAAAATTCCTAGCTAAGTATTTTCAGCCTTCAAAAACAGCTAAACTTAAAAACGATATTACTTTATTTTGTCAACGCGAAGTTGAGTCAATATACGATGCTTGGGAATGATTTAAGGAGCTTCTTAAAAAGTGCACAGATCATGCACTGCCCGATTGACTAATTATTCAGACTTTTTATAATGATTTAGTAAGATCCCTTAGATCGATTATTGATGTTGCCGTTGGTGGATCGCTCATGCTCTACCCCATTTGATAAGGCTTATTCTCTAATTGATGAGATGAATATAAACAATTTCCAATTGTCATTTGAGAGAGTAAACTCGAGGAGGTAGCTAGTGTACATGACACAAATGTGCTTTCGATTCTAACTTCTCAGGTAGTAGCTATATCTAGAAAGCTAGACCAATTTGAAATGAAATAACCTCAAATACAGTCAGTAATTTAGGAAAATTCGTTTGGACAATTCGTTGGTTCTATCACTTCATCATTTGAGACCTTAAATGCAATTAACAATATGTTTAACGACCTTTTTTCTAATTTTTATAATCCAGGTTGGAAGAACTATCTTACCTTTAATTGGAACAACAACTATGGTGGGGGAAACCAACAATGAGGAAATCACCAAGCAAATCATTTAGGAAATTGGAATAACTAGGGTAGTACCAATTATATCCAGGATTCAACTCTAACTCACAATTTAAGGAGTAGAAGTTGTCTTGGGAGAAAGATGTATTGCAGATAGGGAATCAACTACAAAGTCAAAGTGCAACAATTACGAACATAAAAAACCATTTAAGACAGATTGCTAACTCACCTAGCAATCGCCCCCAAGGAACTCTTCCTAGCAACACAAAGATTAATCCTAAAGAGAAGATTAATGAGCATGTGAAAGCTATCCAATTAAAGAGTAGAAGAGAATTGGAGAAAGTAGTTTGGAAAAATGTTGAACTTGAAAAGAATAATATAGAACCTGAAAAACCTTTCGAAGACATTTCTAAAGATATAGAAAAATCAGTTTGACCAACTAATATTAACTTAGAAGAACCACCACCTCTATTTTCTCAAAGACTTCAGAAATAAAAAATTAATCAACTATTTTCAAGTTTTTTGGAAGTATTTAAGAAGCTGACTATTAATATTCCTTTTAATGAGGCATTGGAGCAAATGTCCAATTATATAAAGTTCATGAAAGAGATTCTTAATAAGAAGAGGAAGCTTAGAGATTATGAGACAGTTGCACTCATTTAGAAGTGAAGTGCCTTCATTCAGAAGAAGCTTCCTCGGAAAATTAAAAATCCTAGGAGCATTACTATCTCTTGTGCAATTTGAGAGATTTTATGGCGAAGCATTATGTGATCTTGGAGATAGTATAAACCTTATGTCACCATCTATTTTCAAAATGTTAAAATTAGAGGGTTGTCTCCTACTACTATGACCATTCAATTAGTTGATTGATCGATCACTTATCCAAAGAGGGCGATAGAAGTTATTAATATAAAGATCAACAAATTTATTTTCCATACTGACTTCATTATTTTAGATATGAACGAAGTTAAAAGAAGTTTCCATAATATTATGTAGACTTTTCCTAGCCACTGAAAGAGTCATGATAGATATGCAAAAAGATGAAATAACTATGAGAGTAAATGAGATTACATTTAATGTATTAAAATCTATGTATTATTATGAAAGAAAAGAAGACTAATGCTTTAGTATTGATTTGATTGATTATTTGTATGGTAGAGACTTTAGAGAGAGTTGTGAAGTTAAATAGTAGAGCCAGAATTGAATGTGGAAAACTCAGAAAACTCAGTAGACTCTATAGATGAATTTGCTCTACTGGTATAAGAGAATTCAAAAATTATTCGGGAGAGGATTGAGATTCAAGATACAACAGAAAATAGTAAACATCTTNATGTTTGGCTAGATCTAAGTTAAAACAATAGCTAAATTCTATTAATAGCATGCTACCAAACACTGTCAGAGTGTGAGTTTTACAAAACAAAATTCCAGACATGTTAACTGCTGCGTATTTTACAAAAAAAAAAAAAGTTGAATAAGAATAATTATTTGTTTGAATTAGTTAAATTGGATTAAATTTGACATTTGCCCAATATTGTTAATGATACATAATATCTGAATGCAAGTGTATGGTTATANTATGTTTGGCTAGATCTAAGTTAAAACAATAGCTAAATTCTATTAATAGCATGCTACCAAACACTGTCAGAGTGTGAGTTTTACAAAACAAAATTCCAGACATGTTAACTGCTGCATATTTTACAAAAAAAAAAAGTTGAATAAGAATAATTATTTGTTTGAATTAGTTACATTGGATTAAATTTGACATTTGCCCAATATTGTTAATGATACATAATATCTGAATGCAAGTGTATGGTTATATGGTCAATTAAGTTTTAAGTTTGTTGTTATGAAATTTATTAAGTTAAACTTAGTAATTACATACTTAACTTTAAAATCTCATAATATAAGCTACTGCTTTATTGTCAGATGACAATAGTTATTCATTTCCAAACTTATGCAACTTGACGAATTAAATGATCCAAATCTAGAAGATTTTCTCACCTGGTCAACAAATCAATACAACATCCAATACGATGATCCTCACTCAATAGATAAACAAATTAAGATCATTGCTATCATTAAATTAAAACATTTGTATTCTGCACCAAGTTTGATCAAGTACTGAGCGCAAACTGAGAAATGTCTTTTCTTCAACAAGTCCAACAACGGATAAAGAATAGGACTGAAGAAGTTATCCTAAAGTTCATATAAAGCTTGCAGCTGAACAAAGAGAATTTTGCTATTTATGTCGTCACTAAATTCGCTACAGTGTAAGGAATTGAACTGACAACTTTTCGTCATTAACCAAATAAAAGTCCGAAAGGCTAGACCATATGCATATGATTCTTCATTAAGTTTGTTAAAGTGCAAAGCGAGGACAGAAAGAAATTCAAGTTCCAAACTACCAAACAAAAAACGTCTTCATCAAGTCTATCAGGCACAAAACGTCGAACCTATGGGAATATCATGGTTCAGCAAGTTACTGCAGCTGAGCTAAAAAAATTCGTATTTAATATTTATTCTAGGCACTGTTTAAAACTGCATAATTAGAGGCCATGAACACTACAATTCAAAACTAGAGACATGTACTAAGAGGATTAGAAAACAGAGAAGAATTCACAAACTTGTAGAAGAAATGGCAAACAATCAATAAATCAATTTAGATACCCATGAATCGATTAATGATTACCATAACGAGCATAGACCATTAAGGGATTAAGTTAATCCTACGGCAGATGAAATTCACTTAAGTATTCAAACCTCTGTCATAGAAGCTAACACATTTGAACTTAAGTTTGTTATCATTCAAATGGTTCAAAACAATCAATTTGGGGGAACTTCATCTTAGGATCCAAATTTACCCTTAGCAAGTTTCTTAGAACTTTGTGCTACATTTCGTTATAATGACTTTTCAAACGACACGGTTAGGCTTAGGCATGTTCCCATTTCCTTGAGGGATAAAGTCAAAATGTGGTTAAGCTCATTAGCGTCTGGATCAATTAGAACGTGGTTTGATAGCCCAAAAATTCCTAGCTAAGTATTTTCAGCCTTCAAAAACAGCTAAACTTAAAAACGATATTACTTTATTTTGTCAACGCGAAGTTGAGTCAATATACGATGCTTGGGAATGATTTAAGGAGCTTCTTAAAAAGTGCACAGATCATGCACTGCCCGATTGACTAATTATTCAGACTTTTTATAATGATTTAGTAAGATCCCTTAGATCGATTATTGATGTTGCCGTTGGTGGATCGCTCATGCTCTACCCCATTTGATAAGGCTTATTCTCTAATTGATGAGATGAATATAAACAATTTCCAATTGTCATTTGAGAGAGTAAACTCGAGGAGGTAGCTAGTGTACATGACACAAATGTGCTTTCGATTCTAACTTCTCAGGTAGTAGCTATATCTAGAAAGCTAGACCAATTTGAAATGAAATAACCTCAAATACAGTCAGTAATTTAGGAAAATTCGTTTGGACAATTCGTTGGTTCTATCACTTCATCATTTGAGACCTTAAATGCAATTAACAATATGTTTAACGACCTTTTTTCTAATTTTTATAATCCAGGTTGGAAGAACTATCTTACCTTTAATTGGAACAACAACTATGGTGGGGGAAACCAACAATGAGGAAATCACCAAGCAAATCATTTAGGAAATTGGAATAACTAGGGTAGTACCAATTATATCCAGGATTCAACTCTAACTCACAATTTAAGGAGTAGAAGTTGTCTTGGGAGAAAGATGTATTGCAGATAGGGAATCAACTACAAAGTCAAAGTGCAACAATTACGAACATAAAAAACCATTTAAGACAGATTGCTAACTCACCTAGCAATCGCCCCCAAGGAACTCTTCCTAGCAACACAAAGATTAATCCTAAAGAGAAGATTAATGAGCATGTGAAAGCTATCCAATTAAAGAGTAGAAGAGAATTGGAGAAAGTAGTTTGGAAAAATGTTGAACTTGAAAAGAATAATATAGAACCTGAAAAACCTTTCGAAGACATTTCTAAAGATATAGAAAAATCAGTTTGACCAACTAATATTAACTTAGAAGAACCACCACCTCTATTTTCTCAAAGACTTCAGAAATAAAAAATTAATCAACTATTTTCAAGTTTTTTGGAAGTATTTAAGAAGCTGACTATTAATATTCCTTTTAATGAGGCATTGGAGCAAATGTCCAATTATATAAAGTTCATGAAAGAGATTCTTAATAAGAAGAGGAAGCTTAGAGATTATGAGACAGTTGCACTCATTTAGAAGTGAAGTGCCTTCATTCAGAAGAAGCTTCCTCGGAAAATTAAAAATCCTAGGAGCATTACTATCTCTTGTGCAATTTGAGAGATTTTATGGCGAAGCATTATGTGATCTTGGAGATAGTATAAACCTTATGTCACCATCTATTTTCAAAATGTTAAAATTAGAGGGTTGTCTCCTACTACTATGACCATTCAATTAGTTGATTGATCGATCACTTATGCAAAGAGGGCGATAGAAGTTATTAATATAAAGATCAACAAATTTATTTTCCATACTGACTTCATTATTTTAGATATGAACGAAGTTAAAAGAAGTTTCCATAATATTATGTAGACTTTTCCTAGCCACTGAAAGAGTCATGATAGATATGCAAAAAGATGAAATAACTATGAGAGTAAATGAGATTACATTTAATGTATTAAAATCTATGTATTATTATGAAAGAAAAGAAGACTAATGCTTTAGTATTGATTTGATTGATTATTTGTATAGTAGAGACTTTAGAGAGAGTTGTGAAGTTAAATAGTAGAGCCAGAATTGAATGTGGAAAACTCAGAAAACTCAGTAGACTCTATAGATGAATTTGCTCTACTGGTATAAGAGAATTCAAAAATTATTCGGGAGAGGATTGAGATTCAAGATACAACAGAAAATAGTAAACATCTTATTCCTTCTATAGAGAAACCCCCTAAACTTGAGATGAAGGTGCTTCATAAATACCTAAGATATGTTTACTTGGGGAAGTCATCTACATTGTTAGTTATCATATCCTCATATTTGACTCACTCGTAATAGGAGAAATTAATGGATATTCTGAGGAATTATAAGAAAGTTTTTAGATGGACCTTGCAAATACAAATGGGACTAATCCCTTTATATGTATGCATAAGATTCTGATGGAAGATAATCATAAACTCCGGGCAGATCCTCAAACAAGATTAAACACAATTATGAAAGTAGCTAAAAAGAACTGACTAAAGTGACTAGATGCGAGTATTATCTATCCGATATCAGATAAAGTTTGGGTTATCCATATTTAGTATGTTCCTAAGAAGGAGTGACGGTGTCTATAAATAACAACATGAATTAATTCCTACTAGACATGTCATTGGTTTAGTATTTTGTTAATAAAGTAGACCAATAAAATCCAGATTGTAAAATCTTGAAATTTACTATGTGAGCATACCATGAAATATGTCATTCAGTAATAGCAAATAATTGCACATCAGAAAAATTTTCATTAATCTCATTCTCATAATCACATGAATACCCCTGATATATTCTTAATAAATGGTCTACTACTTGATTCTAAGTATCATTTTTATCCATTAGTTAGATTCTTGCATCAAAAGGATCAATTTAATCAATCTCGGTTTGACATTCATTTTTAACATAAGATATCTAATAGCAGAATGGTCGAGTATGAACAATACCTTTTGTTTTAAGCAAATAGGGCCTAAATTTATCAAAAACATATAATATGATCAATAACTCCTCAGTAGTGGTATAATTAATTTGAGTTTCATTTAGAGTTTGTCACTTACCAATGAAATTAAAACATAAAGCTTATTAGGTTGTTAAAGAGTTTAATTATAATATGAAAGATATTAGTGAGAGAAGATTACTGCAGTAAAATAAACTCAATGAGATTAGATAGGAATCTTATGAAAATGCGAGAATTTATAAAGAGAAAATGAAAAAGTGACACCATCAAAAGATTCATAGGAAAAATTTTAAGCCTAGATAGAAGGTTTTACTGTATAATACAAGATTGAAATTATTTCCCAAAAAATATAAGTCAAGGTGGTCAGGACCATTTTCTGTAATAAAATTTTATCATTTTGGTGCAATTGATATTAATAATTCTAAGAGTAGTGGGGTATTTAAAGTGAATGGATGGAGACTTAAACCCTACTTAGGTGATAAGAGACCTGTAGTTAATGAGATTTTAATGTTGGGTCAACCTGAGTAAATATCTGGATTCGTCGAGTTGAGGCCGTTAAACTAAACGCTTCTTGGAAGGCAACCTAAGTTTGTATTTGTCTTTTTGTTTGTGGTTGATGTTTGTTATTGTTTGGAGTGTTTGTTTTTGTGTTGATATTTTTAGATTGTGTATGTTTTGATTTGATTAGGAGTGTGCAAATTGAGGAGGCGAATCCTTAATCTTCTCGTTGGTGACTACACTTTAGTGTCTTTCGTGGTAGTAGGAACAACCTTGTCCTCTACACCCTAATTCTCAAAAAAGAAAAGGATCTACAAGAGACATGTTGAGTTTGAGCATAAGACATGTCCATCTCAATTTTTTACATCTTATTTCTTACACTGTTCTTCCATCATGTTGGTTCAATAAACCAACTATTAGAGGAGCATGTGCATGATTTTTTCATTAAACTTACAGAGGTGTATACTTTAATGGATAGTATAGTACTTAGAGGTTGACAACACATAAGCCAATAGTAAANATTCAATAAACCAACTATTAGAGGAGCATGTGCATGATTTTTTTATTGAACTTACAGAGGTGTATACTTTAATGGATAGTATAGTACTTAGAGGTTGACAACACATAAGCCAATAGTAAAGGTGTTATATGAACCTAAATATCTTTACAAAAATATGTAAAGAACCTGACAATCGATTGAAAGAGATTCCATTGAAGATGAGGAATTGGAGAAGGGAGAAGTGAAAAGAAGAAGGATGAGTGGTCCTCATTTACCTTTAGCATAGAATTGTGATTGGGTGTGCTTAATATGTGTGATTGAGAACAAGGGGATGATAAAAAATTGCAAATTAGAAAACTAGGACCAAATTTGGGTCAGGCACATAGGCACCGGCGCCGCTGGCACCAAAGAGCCAAAAGCAGACTGGGCGGCGCTTAGGCGCTAATAAAATCAGGCGCCATAACTTAGGCAAAGCAGTGCCTTGGCACTGTTATCGCGACACCTAGGCATCGGTCCTTCCTGCTCGACAAAATGCCTAAATCGACCCGATTTAAGTCATTTTCTCAAAAACTCCTTCCCGACTCTTCTTCAGCAATTGAGAGGCGATACTTAAGGCTTCCCTTTTCCTTACATTTTAGCTCAATCCTTGAAAATTTGGTCAGTGGAAATCACTTCCAAAAGATAAAATCCACTCCCTAAGCTTATTTTTTCAATTTTCAACCAGGATTTCATCGGGATTTTTGGAAGAGGTGAAAATTGAGAAATTTTGGGGATAATTTGATTAAGCTTATAACTAGCATTTTGCATGCATCCACATCATTTCTTAGTCTCATTCTGTTGAATTTTCATCATCGTTGCTTTCCTATGGCTCAAAAAACTAAAGGTGAAAAATCAAAATAAACTTCATATGATAAAAAGTTCGCATGCTCCAAAGCTCAGGAGTGTTGCGACTTCTTAGTGTCTAAGTTAATTGCGGAGAGAGGATTCATTAGTCCTAGGGGTCAGGAAGAAAGTATGATTGTTAGGAGAGACTGGGAGAATTTTTGTTACTATGGCTGTAGCAGTGACTTTTGTAGCCATGGAATTCTATGCTAACCTCCCTGAGGCCTTTGATGATTCAGTATTTGTGAGGTAGAAGCAGGTGGATATCTCCCCTTCACGCATTAATGTGTTATTCTTGTTGGGAGATGTCCCTCAGAGTTTCTACTCTAGTTTCGCCCATACTGAATCTGAATTTGATGAGATCATTAGATTCCTGACAAATGAATAATGGGTTTGAAAGGTGAGGAATGACCATAAAGCAAATTTTTAATATAAACCGAAAGCATCTTCCAAAGCTTGGCATTACTTCATTTCGGCCAAGCTCCTGCCTTCCCCTAATTTGAGTGAGATAACGAGAGAGAGAGAGCAGCTCCCAATTATTGCATCCAAACCATGAAATTGATAGGTATAGGAACACTAATTGATCACTCCATCATCAATGCTACAAAGGGAGGATCCACTTTAAAGGACATCCTTCTACTATTTATGCCCTTTATCAATATTTTGGTGTTACTTTTGAGGGATGGGAGGAGCTAGTACATCCATTAAAACCCATTTTTAAGGCTAATGTTAATTTATATAATAATCATGCTACTTTGGGGCGTGGAGCGAGTTCTTTTCAGCCTTCTATATCTTATTCTCAACCTCGCCCTTCCACTAGCATAGCTTCCATGTCAAAGAAATTGAAAACGATGGAAGATGACATCTCCATTATTTAGGCAGAATTTTATGATATTGTTGATCATTTGGTTCATATAGATTGCCAGAATAAATGCCAATATGATCACGCCGTCAGTTTTCAGGCTGCTCAGGTGGAAATATATAGAATGAATCAGCGGAACGATGGGGACAACTCAGTGGAGTTCCCAGTTTGCCCACCTTACAAAATATATGAGCACAGTCGGCCGATCGACGAGGACGAGGAAGAAGAGGATGAGGATGATGATGGTGATGATGAGGATTAACTTTATTTATTTATTTGTGGATGTACTAGACATTATTTTTATTGTTGTTATGTGATTATACTGGACATTATTTTTTTTCTTTTATGTACTGAACTATATGTGTGTATTAATTATTGCTACTGTTTTGTTACTCTCTTTATTAATTTGTATTTGTGGTTGCAGACTTAATTTATTTTTAGTTACCTGTTGCATTTTATACTTTTTCTGGGGTAGTTTCATTTTCATCGCCGTTTAGCTGTGATTTACCTCCTATTGCTTATTTGTTCTTCTTGTATAATCTTGTTAATCTTGTGGATAGATATATGTTGTAGGATGTAGTTTTGTGTTATTTTCTCTCTGCTTATATTTATATTTTAAATTGCTTCATATTTAGAAAATTAAGTTGGGCGGGGGGAGGGGGAATCTTTTTAATGCTTGAATTTTTTTGTTCTCAATAACTTGTATTTTGATTGATATGTTTTAAAAGAATTTGAGGTATGTTGTGTCAATTTGAAATAATTGTAATTTTTGAAGAAGGGAAAAAACATAGTTATTTTTTATTTTAAATTTCATGTAAATGAGACTAGAGTAGTGTTAAGTTAACTCGTAACTCAACATTTGAAAAATGGTTTTTCTATTCATTTAAAAAAAAGAGATATTTGTTCATCTCGGTATCCCTAGATATACACTTTATAAGAATTGAGCACTTGTTAAAATCATATTTTCAACGAATATATTAGTTTTTGAAAAGTTTAAAAATTGAATGTAGCATGTTTTAATTTAGGAAGATGATAGTGAAATCTAAAACTATTAAAGAACTATCCAAATATAGTAATCCTCCTAAAATTATGTAGATATTAAAATATACATCCTAAAGCAAAAAAAATAGTGATTACATGAAAATATTGAGTGAGGAGCAGCTTGATCAAAAATTATTTTCACTTAATTTTCTTTTTTAAGTTGATGCTGCATTACATTCCTAAGCTATGCGTATTTAAGGAGTATTAGTAAAATTTGTTTAATGGAGGGCTTAAATTCTGTTTTTCCACCATCTAAGGTACCTTAATTAACAAGTATTAATTGTTTTTTAAAAGTAAATAAGAAATCAAGTTTTCATAGTTGGGTAAAAGAAATACTTATACATTGAGGTTAGACTGATTTGTTAGAGTTAATCTAAATTTACCTTGAATTTTTTGAAGCAAAAATTGTTGTTGATTTTAATGAAACTCACTCTCTCAACTTAAATAAAATGGTTTTAATATTCTATTGTTACTTGAGGAAAAATAACCTTTAAATTTGAGGGATTTTGATGTGTAGAAAAGAGTGTTTATTTTTTTTTATGCTTTGCACATATTTATAAATGAAAATGCACTTTGAAGAAATGTATTTTTATGTTTTTTTTTTTTTTGCAGGTCCAACAAGTATTAGGAATGGAGCAAAGTGAAGAAGAAATGGTGCAAAGTGAATGTGAGTTGGAGTTATGGAGGACACAGGTGACAAGCGCCTTGACGCCAGATTTCTTGGGGGCCTAGGCGCCAGTCCCAAGCTGGGAACCGAGAGACTGGAGCTCAATGTCTTGGTGCCAGGTTTTTGGGCACTTAGGCGCCCATATGAAAATGAGCAGACATTGAGCCTAGCGCCTAAGCACCAGGCCCGTGGCGCCTAGGCGCCAAGAAACTGCCTGGGCAGTTTTCAACAGTTGTTCGACACAATGTTTGGGGTTATTCAGCATGATAAAGGGGTCTTTGATAAAGGAGTCTTTTTACAACCATTGGTCAGTCTTTGGTCAAGGAGTAGGGTTTGCTGTAGGAGAATATAGGATAAGATTTCTTGAGTGATTGGTCAGGAATTTGAGTTGAATTGTAATGACAATGTTTAGATTAGCAACAAGGGAGAAGACCATCTTTAGAGGAGCATTCTCAAAGCTTTGTAATGAGTGTCAAAGCTAAGTATTGTGTACTCTTATACTTGTATTTCTGTAAACACAATTCTATAGTGGATTTACTTGTTTTTAAAGATGATTTGTGGTATTTTCTCAATGCTATCTGAGTAGACTTTTTAACTTTCCCTTGTGTTGATTAAGTGTAAGATTGAAGGAATGACTTCAGAAATATTTTTAAAATCTTTAATGTGATGAGTAACCATCAAATTTTTATTTCATTTTCATTCTGGACAAGTGATTAGTTAAAATGTATTGTGACCCATAAAGACTCAGAAAAGTTATAGAATAACAACTAGGTTAGTCACGTTGAACTTTAGGGTACGGAGCAAGTACACTATAGAGAGATACAAATGTTAGGGAAATAATCTTTGTTAGGTTCAAATTGAGATTTAAGGAATTAAAAACCAATTTAACCAAACTTCTTTATGCACTCAAGAGAAGGTAAAAAAGAAAGTTTCTCCTATTTGCTACTAGCCTCATTTACAATTTGCAATTTTTTAATTCCTTCACTACACTTAAATCATTAGAAGGGAAGGTGGCACTTCAACTTGATTGTCACCAGTCCAAATATATTAAATAGAATTTCATTAGGAGTAAACCTTTAAGAGTAGTTTGTAATTGAGTAATACTAGTTAGCACAACTTCAAACTAATTTACTTCCAAGATAAAAACTAATTTAGTAGGCTGGAACATTTCCTAGACTTAAAACACCTCGTTCTCTATGGGTTTGATCACCTGGACTCAAATGTCCTATATTACAAAAGCGACACGTACACTTGCGTAAGGCCCTAGAGNTTTTCCTAGACTTAAAACACCTCGTTCTCTGTGGGTTTGATCACCTGGACTCAAATGTCCTATATTACAAAAGCGACACGTACACTTGCGTAAGGCCCTAGAGTGCAAGTGCACCTGGACTTAAAGTTAAGGCCGCATCATAGGGAATATAAATACTAAAGATTTATTATTTCTATGATGTGTGCATGAATCATTCAATAATCCTTAAAATACCCTAAAATGTATGCACTTTATNGTTAAGGCCGCATCATAGGGAATATAAATACTAAAGATTTATTATTCCTATGATGTGTGCATGAATCATTCAATAATCCTTAAAATACCCTAAAATGTATGCACTTTATAATAAATTTAAGTCTGTGTATGCTCTTATGTTATCTTAAATGACTAAATTCAAATGTTGCATGAGTTGGAAGTTAAAATCAAACTACAATGCTTATAATATTTAAATTTTATAAAAATTTCTTTTTAAAATTAAATATTAAATATCAAATTATGCACGTTCTAGAATGAGCTGCCTTATTTATAAGGCAAGATCATAAGTTTCATATCAATCGGTCTGGCATACTCCTCATAAGAATTAAGGTTGACAAGATTGAGCTTGCGCATCGACGATTGGATTCTCATATGGACTAGGTTGAAAAGATTAATATTTTGATAATATTCAAAAGACAAATTTCGATGAAATCATAAAAGTTAATATTTCAAATAAATCTTCGATGCTAGCCGCATTGATAAAGGATTTTGACTGTAGTGGTTTATTTTAAAAATAAAGTTCCAAACTTAAAATGTAAATATTTAATTTGAAAATTATAAAAAAATCATAAAACATAATCTTTATGCCCGAACCTCTATGAACGGGGTAGAGTCAATAGGTGTCTATAATATTCAAATAAATTTTGTATTATGAAAATGATCCTCTAATAAATAAGATATAGAGTTGACAATATTCAAATCAACTAATAAAAATCTCAATGATGGTCAAATTGACTGAAAATCTCAAGCAAATGACTCAATTTTAAATCAATTTCAAATCAAATTTTCAAACTAACAAATGAGAAAACACAAGTAAATTCAATCACCTAAAGCTTAAAAAAAGCTCAATCCACCATCCACAATAGTTATTGAGGATGACAAATTTTTTATTAACTTTAGCTCATAAAGAGCAAATGTAAGATCAAATATATTTATATATTCACAATCAAATCAATCTCACGCCAATAATGACATGGCGTGACTATGTCTTGGTTCAATGGCTCCACAAGAAAGTTGTTATGACCAGAACTCTTTGAATAGGTGATTTGTAACCAAATGACACCATTAAAATATGGTCATAGCTATAATATATATGCTCCTAATGGTCTCTTATATTTTAAAGTTGTAAATCCTAATGACACATATGATTCACATAAATCCATCACTCAGCTATGATCGACTTAAATTTATCCCCTTAGACTAGCATCCACCATAAATCTACAAAGTTCCATTGAATGGTGCAACTATGACGGCTATTAAGGATCCTTTAGTCAAATTGAGGCAACTATCTCATCATGTTAATCATATAGCTATAATCTATATGTTCCTAATGGTATCTTATATTTTAAAGTTGTAAATCACAATGGCACATATGATTGACATAAATTCATCACTCAGCTAAGATCAACTTAAATTTATCCCCTTAGACTAGCATCCACCATAAATCTACAAAGTTACATTGAATGACGCAACTTATGACGACTATTAAGGATCCTTTAGTCAAATTGAGGCAATTATCTCGTCATGTTAAGTAGATCAGCAACCACTCTAAGTAAATTATGGACCAAAATGACTCTGAACGATGGAACAATGGGATCTTAATCAAATTCGTTATCATTTTGCCACCAACCGCTTTTAGTTCACAATGATAAATGATATAACATAAAACCTATGTTTGTGATACTATACGTTGAATATGTAGTGCATAACGAATAGCTTCAATCGAAAGTGCTCTACCGTTATCGGAAGGAATAATTAACCACAGAAACTTGTGCCTATGGGAAACCTCTAACCTCGGATCATAAAATCATTATAAAATGACGATAAAATCTTTGGGTAGCCTTATCTACTATGTAATATGTATTCTAAAAAATTTGACACGAATAAATACAAAGTTCTCAACAAGAGGTCGAGGCGTGAATTTTCAAAGCCCACAAAATTTAACGAGCCGAGGCGAATTTTCAGAGCCCACAAAATGCAACATTTTAAGACATTCTTAATCTAGATCACACATCTAAGCAATTAAGACATTGAATCAAGGACGCAGAACCGTATAAATGTATGAAATATCTTAAAACCTTATTTATACAATTAGCAATAAGATTTTGAATATCAAAATTCAGTTTGGTCGGTGGGTTAGTGTGGAAAATTATGATAAAGTCCATCCCATTCTCAACTTTGGTCCCTTGGGAAAAAAGTTCAATTTGCCCTTTACTTGGATAAAACAAATCAGATCAAGCCGATTAACTAATTTGATTGGTCAATCCATGCTAGGGAGCATCTCTAAGGGAGCTCTCATGCATAAAAGTGATGACATAAGGTTCCTCCCAATGCCATCGATGGTAGAAAAATGCGAAAAATGTGCTGCCACAACAAAATGGTTGCCCAAATAAATAGGAATCTAAGCAGAGGTCTCTAAACTTTATTTGTTGATTTCTAACTCATTGAAGGCAATTGACTAATAATCAAAATAGAAAAGTTGCAAGCACACCATAGATGACCAAGTTTAGTTGGATTGATCGATTTAGGCTAGATTTGAGTGGTATGAATCAAACTGGATCACCCATTATTGGGTTGTCTAGAATCATTGAGATTCATGCAAGTTTGTCTTGATATTTACACCAATCTTGAAATCCTAGTAAATCCATATAGGGTTTTTATGAACCCACCCAACAATAACATACCCATCAAAAGAAGCAGCCTTGTGCTATGAATCATGATGCAAAAATTCACACCCAAGCAATAACAATTATAACAAAACACTCCAAGACTTATGATGCATGATACATTTGAAATCCACAATTCACTAGCACACAAAATACTCGAGAGAAAAGGGAAATAGAGAAGTTAACAGTTCACCTTCACTGATCTCCAATGGGAATTCGGCCAACGTATAGGATCCAAGTCACTTATTCCTGTTATTGTACCCATATACCTGGATGAAACACAAGATTCCAATTACAAGAATAAATTTCCAGCCTGTAAATTATTACAAGGAGTTACATTATTAATTTAATTTCCCCACACATGGGTGTTTAAAGCCAATATAATCATAAACATATCAGAAACTTAACATCTAGAATCATTAGGAAAAATACAAGTAATAAAATATATAATAGGAATGCTATTTCACCGAAGTGTTAAAGGAATATTGGATTTCAACCAGTACAATCAACAGCAAGCAATAGGTTTCTCAAAAAGTTTATAAACAAATAAAAAGAAACAATAGCAAAAAAAAAAGAAAAAGATAGATTACTGCTACATCAGACCAACCCACCTACCCATGCACACACAAGCATGCATGCATAAAGCAATTTTCTACTTCATAAACACACCACCACACATGCACAAGTAAACAAGCTCTCTCGGAC